>LR812541.1:38809203-38816202 GCA_903798195.1 Danio kyathit
TCGTGTGTGCATAACATCAATTCATGCTGTTTGAGTATTCATAAAGAAAAGCAGGCGAGAAATGACAGACTAAAAAGGAGGTTTTATTGAATGTGATTGCTTTGTCAGTGGGATCGCCTCGCTCGCTTTTGTCTGCTGTTTGTCAGAATTTCATTAGCATTTCCACGATGCCACACTGACAGGAGACGGCGGCCATTGTTCTCGGGGTGTTTTGTGCGGAGAGTGCTCATAAACGTCTGTAATTCATTACGCTGACATTTCCATCGGACATCACCCTGTTGACCTGCTGACCTGATCAACTTCCTGTTTCCTCAGAGATCACTTCCTCTGGCTTGTTTTAGTGGGAGAGGGGGATTTGGAGTGACAGAAAAGTCTCGTTTCCTTATTGTAGAAATTGTATGGTCTGAAAATATACATGTACAGTATACACAGTTGAAGACACATTTTTGGCTCCTCTTTGAAATGTAAATAATTTTTCAAGTATTTCCTAAATTATGTTTAACAGAGTAGGGCAACTTTTCACAGTATCTTCTAAAGTATATGTTTCTTCTTCTGGAGAAAGTCTTATTTCTTTTAGTCTGGCAGGAATCAAAGCTGTTATTACTATTTTGGAAAATAAGTCAAAATAATTTGTATTATAATCATTTCTTAAAGTGTCCTTATGAAATTATAATTTTTTTCGATTGGCTACAGAACAAACCACTGTTGTCCAATGACTTGCCTAATTAACCCTTTCACGCATACGATCACACTGGTGTGATCTGCCTTAGCTGGTCCCTGAAGCGTACAATCACACTGGTGTGATCGTTCAGAGGAGACGTCATCAACTGCTAAAATTCAAATGTTATAGCATGCGCTGAGGCACAGAAAGAGCTGTGCAGCTCGTCATAAATTACAATTTATTCGTGCTTTCAAACAAATAACATTTATTTTAGGTTTCAGACATTCAAATAAATATAACTGCATGCAAAACACCATTTAAGGTTTGTAAAATACATGCGGATGTCTATGCAGATGGCAATAACATTTATTTTTCAATACAACTGGACAATGTGCTTTGTACACGCAAAGATACACACCATTTATGATACTAGAATATTTTCTTACCTTCATGTATTTTCGTAAGAAAATTATGAGTAAACATGACGTTAACCCAGCAGCTCAGATCTCTCCTTCAAGTGTTGCTAGAAGGGATACAGCTGTGATCGGAAGTTAACTAAAAGTATATTATTTATTTAATTACTTATTATTTGTATTTTTTTAGCGTGTACCCCTACCTTAAGCCTAAACCCAACCCTCACGGTAGAATGTTATTTGTTGTACAGTGTCACAAAAACTATGCTAAATTGACGTGAGTATCCTTAGCTGTATCCTAGCCTTTTATACAATTTATTAGAATATGCTATATTGACATGAGTATCCTCAGCTGTATCCCATCTACTAATAAAATACAATTAATGCATGATTTATTCAATAATAAAAATACTTCTCGTTAACTTCTGATCGTAGCTGTATCCTTTCTAGCAACAATAGTGATGCCCATTACCTGTCATATAACAAATAATATGATCATTATTAAGCTCTTTAAAAGACAAAAGATATGTTCTATCACATATTTGAGAGTCGGAGTATCAGAAATTTCACAATATTATCGTAATATTTGTCAATATTTACAGGAAAGGGCAAAAACAAACGAAATATGACGTGCTGTACACATAGATCATTGGGGCTGGTGGGTCACGTGATAAACTTGACGCGACCAAATACTCCAGCCTCATGCTGGAGTATTTAAAACTCACGCATGAAAGGGTTAATATAATTAGCCTTTATAAGCTGAATACTAGTATCTTGCAAAATAACTGGTAAAATATTTTTGTATAATATAATAAAAACACTTTTTGTCATTTTGTTTATTTTTACATAGTTTAAACTAAACATCTATAAGATATATTATTGGAAACGAGCTAAATTAAAATATTTTTAATATAATTTTAATGTTGTGTCTAAAAATTTAGACACTACATTAAATATTAATAATAATAATACGTTGTGTTTCTAAAAAATGTTATATATTATCTTATAAACTTTCTTTACATATGCTGTGTGTACAATTTTATAATATATATACTTCTTTGGTTAACCGTTTATTTCAATTAGCAAAAAGGTTTTAAGTTTTTGTTTGTTTTACTTAACTGTAAAATCCTGAGTTATACAATGTCTGCCACATTGCAATATCTTTATCTGTGTGCGTTCCCCATCTAATATTGATGCACGTGATTAAATGTGATTCGTCTGATTAATTAATTAACTTATCACATAATCAAATCAATTATAATGTAATTGGAATTGATCGACAGCCCTAATTTCGAAGCAGTTTTCAGTTTAGATTGATCACCAAACACACATTATAGATTAAACTATTGTCTCCCTTCTCAACATGTTTTGAATGGAAACCATTGCATCCAACTGCCATTTTAAAAGGGATATGGAAGGGATAAGAAATTTACTTCCACTTGTGGCCGCACGGTGGCTCAGTGGTTAACACTGTCGCCTCACAGCAAGAAGGTTGATGGTTTGAGTCCCGGCTGGGCCAGTTGGCATTTCTGTGTGTTGAATGTTCTCCCAGTGTTGGCATAGGTTTTCTCCGGGTGCTCCGGTTTCCCCCACATTCCAAAGACATGCGGTATAGGTGAATTGGAGGGACTAAACTGGCCGAAGTGTATGAGTGTGTGTGAGAATGTGAGAGTGTACGGGTGTTTCCCAGTACTGGATTGCGGCTGGAAGCCCATCCGCTGCGCAAAACATATGCCGGAATAGTTGGTGGTTCATTCCGATGTGGCGACCGCTGATAAATAAGGGACTAAGCTGAAGGAAAATTGAATGACTTCCTCTTGTTCCAAATTTGTTTAAGTTTCTTTCTTCTGTTGAACACATGAGAGATGGTATTTCGAAGAATGTTGAAAACAAGTAGTCATTGGCTTCCATTGTATTTTATTTATTTGTTTATTTATGTTCCTAATATGGAAGTCAATGGCTGCCGTTTTTCCTCATTCTTCAAAATATCTTCTTTTGTGTTCAACAGAAAAAATGGAAGTAAACTAAAAGAAAATTCATATTATTCACATTATCATCTCGCTCAAAAATGTTAAAAAGTTTCAATAATTTTCCTATTTAAAGCTTGACTCTTCTGTCATTATGTCATGTACTATTACTGACAGAAAATTAAAGGTACTGTTTTCACGGTCGATATGACTAGTAATTGTGCTTAATTGTGCTTAATTGTGTATTAATTAGCGTAATAAACAAGAAACGTTGCTGCCATTACATGGCTGAAGCAGGCACAATGGTATTATGTACGACAATTAACTTCTTAAAATTTTTGAGCGAGATGCTAATGGTCTAATCCGATTCAATAACTTAAGCTAAGCTAGCCTGAATGCATTAATAAATGATAAAACTCAACAGTGTAATTCTAAGGGACATGTAAATTGAGTGTATCCCATAAATAAATAAAAAATACAATGGAAGTCAGTGACTACTTGTTTTCAACGTTCTTTAAAATACCTCAAAATACAATAATCACTAAACTTTTGCTGCTATATAAGACAATTAACTTTTTTTTTTGAGTGAGATTTTTGAGTGAGATGCTAATGGTCTAATCTGATTCAATAACTTATGCTAAGCTAAGTTAAAAGTGCTCCCGCCAGACCCGGAGTTCAGCCTGCATTAAACAATGATAAAACTCAACAGTGTATTTCTAAGGGACATATATATATATATATATATATATATAGTGTATTCCATAAATAATAAAAATACAATGGCAGTCAGTGAATACTTGTTTTCAACATTCTTTAAAAAACCTCAAAATACAATAATCACGTAACTTTGCTGCTGTAACATGGCTGAAGCAGGCACAATGGAATTATGTAAGACAATTTTTTTTATTGTTTTTTTACAATTTTTGAGCGAGATGCTACTGGTTTAATCTGATTCAATAACTTATGCTAAGCTAAAAGTGTTCCCGCTAGACCCGGAGTTCATCCTGAATGGATTAAGAAATGATAAAACTCAACAGTGTAATTCTAAGAGACATGTAAATTGAGTGTATTCCATAAATACAAAGAATGCAATGGAATTCAGTAACTACTTGTTTCAACATTCCTAAAATACCTCAAAATACGACAATTACTGAACTTTTGCTGCAGTAACATGGCTGAAGCAGGCGCAATGGTATTATGTAGGACAATTTATTTATTTATTTTTTTTTACAATTTTTTGAGTGAGATGCTAATAGTCTAATCCAAATCAATTACTTATGCTAAGCTAAGCTAAAAGTGTGCCCGCCAGACCCGTAGTTCGGCCTGAATGGAATAAAAAATGATAAAACTCAGCAGTGTAATTCTAAGAGACTGAGTGTATTTCTCCCCCTAAAAAGTGGAGTGTTCTTTTAACATTATCCATGTGCACTTCAGTAAATATCTGCCATCTGCGGGTCGCTCCTAAACTCCAGCGGCTCCAGTTGAAATGTCAGCGGGGGGGTCAGACGTTGCTCTCTCTGGGTGGTATCAGCTCTTAAACTGCTCCATGTGGAGGAAAGAACCGCGCGTTGGAATGCAGGGCATGGTGGTGCTAGTGTTTGCGGATTAGCCTGAATCGCTAACCTGGATTAGATGACTGTGCCTGGCACTAATTACCCACCCGCGTACTGGTACATCCAGGCGAGATCAAACACTGCCATTTTAAGTGCGCTTATACCCCCTTTATTGCATTATTCATGGTTATGAGCATTTATTTTGCGATTGTTTTTTCTTTTATTACCTCAGATAATGGCATTACACCCTGATTAGTGGTATTAAAGCCAGCTGGTTCTTGTTTAGTCATTTAAGGGGTGAGTTTAAGTTCAGGTCATGCATTTCACTTCCTGTTTGTTTTGAACTCGAGGGGAATCTCCTCTTCTGACCTAAATTGTGACCTAATCCAAACAAAAGTGGCATTGACATAAAGTGGAGTGTTGGATAAATTAAACTGGTCCCTGCGTCTCAAGCACCTTTTCCTCTTGTATGTATAAATGATCACTTATTTAGTTGAAAATATTGTAAGTAGCGTGACTTTTGACTAACAGTTTAGCACAAAGTTTTCTTTAGTGTTTACATTATTATGGAAGGCAGTTGGTGTCAAAAGTATGTGTCGATGTACATTCTAATATGGAAGGCAATTAGGGACAAAACTTTAAAGGAAACTCGTAAGTTGATTGCATCAACACCTCTTTTCACTATCAGCCAATGGACTTGTGTTTAAGGCTGTAACACTTCTGTCCAAAAAAAGTAAAAGAACAAAAGGGTACCAAAAAAAAGCTATACATTTAATTTAGGTTAGCTTAGCATTTATACAGTCAGTTTTTAATTTTGGATCCAAATACAAAAAAAGTTATCTGCCGTAAAGATGATTGTCATGAGACTATTAATATATATCATTTATAACAGCATCATTAATATTTTTTTTGACCTCAGCTACAGTGAAATTAACTGAATGTTGTTAAAATGTCATTAAATATTAAGGACGAAGTTCTGAATTTATTTGACACAGTAATGACACTTATTGAGAATTTTAAATGACAAATTCACTTTGTTCGGCCAGAAAAAAAGGTGAACAGAAAAATATTAATGACACAATTATAATGGCCTCATGACTAGGCATGGGATGATAACCGTTTTCAAGGTATACTGCGGTTTGGAAAAGTCAAGGCTTTAATACTTCCAAATTTTTCTGTAATACCGTCCCTAAGGTATGTGTAAGATATTTTCTTTACGTTTTTTTTTTTTAGAACAGTATCTCCAGCAGAAAAAAAATACCTAAAGTAGCCGTTTTAAATTGTAAAGAAATCTGTGTTTTTGAAACTAATGAAGACAGCAGAAGTCAATTATTTATTTGAATTATATAGCTTGACATGTTTACTGCTCCTAAAATCTTTCGAAGAATAGAATTTATTGTTTTCAAATAAATTTTTTTTTTTGTTTTTTACCCAGACATTTAAAAGAATACATTTTAGAGCAGTAAACACAATACCGTGATATTTTTATCCAAGGTTATCATACCATCAGAATCTTATACCAGCACATGCCTACTCATGACAATCATGTTTATCACAGATTTATGACAAGTTATGTTGCCTTGGTAATGTCAAGTTGTCATGACAAAGACATCTCAAACAATGTGACCTTTACATTTAAAATGACTGTTGTGAGTGAATTACACTTAATGAGAGTTGTCATCAGCATGCATAAAATCTATTTTGTATTCATTATGTCTTGTCATGATTATAAAGATTTCCTGACAGTCTTATGAACACCGCCTTCAAGTTAAGTATTACCCAACAGAGAAAATTGAGAAAGATAAAAGGAGTTTTATTGAAATACTGAATTATTAGCCACCCTGTTCATTTTTTCCCCCGTTTTTTTAACAGAGAGCAGATTTTTCAACACATTTCTAAACATAACAGTTTTAATAACTCATTTCTAATAACTGATTTATTTTATCTTTGCCATGATTACAGTAAATAATATTTTACTAGATATATTTCAAGACACTTCTATACACCTTAAAGGACATTTAAAGGCTTAACTAGGTTAATTAGGTTGACTGGGCAGGTTAGGGTAATTAGGCAAGTTATCGTATAACGTTTTTTTTTGTTTTGTAGACTATCGAAAAAAAGATTAGCTTAAAGGGGCTAATAATTTTGTCCTTAAATGGTGTTAAAAAAATTAAAAACTGCTTTTATTAAGCTGAAATATAACATATAAGACTTTCTCCAGAAGAAAAAATATTATCAGACATACTGTGAAAATTTCTTTGTTCAGTTAAACATCTTTTGGGAAATAAGTAAAAAAAGAGAAAGAAATTCAAAGGGGGGCTAAAAATTCTGACCTTAACTGTATATTTTGAAAAAAAAAATTATAATAATTAAAAAAACATGACAAGCAGTACTCTGTGCTAGCT
>LR812541.1:38816302-38918802 GCA_903798195.1 Danio kyathit
GTCAGGAAAACATTGTGCAATTCTGAGTGTGCTTCATGCAGGTGAGTGGGCTTGACAAACCACCTGTAGGAGTCACATGCTTTTCCTCTCCATATGCACCAGACACTTTCTTATAAACACTCGTTATGTCTGGGAAGTGTTGTGCAATACTGAGTGTGCTTCATGCAGGTGAGTAGGCTTGACAAACCACCTGTAAGAGACACACTCTTTTTCCTCTCCATATGCACCAGACACTTTCTTATAAACACTCCATATGTCTGGAAAACATTGTGCAATGCTTAGTGTGCTTCATGCAGGTGAGTGGGTTTGAGAAACCATGTGCAGAAGACCTTTTCCTTTCCATATGCACCAGACGCTTTTTTTTATAAGTACTCCCTATGTCTGGAAAAAAAATTGCAATTCTGAGAGAAATGTAGGTGGGCTTGTGTGTGTATGTATGTGTGTATATAAAGAAAAAACTTGTCATGGCATCTATATATTGCTGATTTTAAGCGCTTCTTTTTTCCTCATTTGAATAAAAGCGTCTACTAAGTGAATAAATGTTAATGTAAATAAAAATATCGACTCAAATAGCCATAATTGAACTAATCTAAGGGTAATTTCAGGAATCTCAGCTCTTGAAATGATGCCGTTGAATTGCGGAGGCTATGCAAACATATCCACTTTAGCATAATCAGATGTTTGCTTGTTTTTTTGTGTATGGTTTTGCTGTGAAAAAAAAGAAAAAGCAGCAGCGTTTGACAAACCGCTAACCTAACTAGTCCAATTATAACATTTAAGTTTAAAGTTTCATGTCAAGAATCAAATGTTTCTCTTAGAATTGTATTTGTCGTAAAATGGAGCATTCAAGATTAATACGACATTAATCTATCAATCTGAAATGATGGGAAATTAATGAGAATTTAGTTCATTCTGCAATCAGACTTTGAATTGTAGACTTCTGAGCACAGTTTGAGGTCTCTTTGAAACTCTAGAGCCACATTTCAGATTTTCTCCCAGGGAAAATAGTCTGGATAAATAAACAAGGGCCTCCATTTGTTCTACATTTCACTGTTGGAAGACTTTTCTTTCCTCTTGATAATCTTGTTTCTTCTGGTTTGTCTCATCTCTCTCTAGGAGAGCATTAGGATTTAAGGGAAGGGTCTTTTCTTTTTTTTTTAACTAAACGGGATGTGGGTCTCCCCAAATCTTTCCCAAGCCAAGCTGTGATGTCTTGTGATTGGAGCTGCTGAAATGGGCTGTGTAAAAACTCCAACACCCACTGTGAAAGAGGTTCTCAAGGGAAACACTAAGAGATAAATTGGATAGATGTTTATTTTTTGTTTCGAATGAAAGCTGAGGAAACTTTGCTATGCAACACTGTCTTAATCAGGCCTGACATGATAAAAATGTCAACTGATAAAAGCTTTCTGTTATATAAAAAGTTTTATCTCAGCATGTTAATGGGTGGCCACAGTAAAGCCCCATTGGGCCAAAAGTGAAAACCACACAGCTGTGAAAGAATGCTAAACTCTTTATGCATTTCGGCTGTTCATTTACGTCGTGACTAACAAAACTTTTGAGATCAGGTTTTAAAGTGAAAGTTTCTGTAACTACAAAAAATGTAATTGTGTTAAATCAGACATTATAGGTTTTGAAAAAAAAACTATTTTCATTTGCTTTGCTTTGTTTTTTGTTTTTGCTTTAATTAGTTTTAGTTTATTTCCCAGTGATGGCTTGCGGCTGAAAGGGCATCCGCTGCCTAAAACATGTGCTAAATAGGCTGTCGGTTTATTCCGCTGTGGTGAGTCCAGATTAATAAAGGGACTAAGCCGAAAAGAAAATGAATGAATGAATAGTTTTAGTTTAGTTTTGCTTTGCTTTGTTTTATTTAGTATTTTTAATTTATTTTTTACAATGATTTGTTTCTTTTTTTGCTTTGCTGATTTATCCTGATTTTAGAGTAAATAGTTTTGTACTTTCTTTTGCTTTGCTTTGTTTTTTTTGTTTTTTTTTCTATGCTTTGCTTTGTTTACTTTGCTTTGGTGTTGTTGTTTTTTTTGCCTTTTCTTTGCTTTTTCTTTTCTTAATTTTTGTTTGTCAACTTTGTTTTTTGTTTTTGTTTATTGATTTGCTTTGCTTAGTTTTTTTCTTTGTTTTTATTAATGCTGCTTTATGCAGATTTTTTGTAAAAATAGTTTGTTTTTTTGGTTTTGTATTTTCTTTTGCTTTGCTTTGGTGTTTTTATGCTTTTTTTCTTTGCTTTGCATTTGCTTTATTTTGTATTATAATTTTTTTATTTTAATTTGTTTCTTTCTATTTGCTTTGCTTAGTCTTTGTTTTATTTTTGCTGATTTATCATGATTTTAGTGTAAATAGTTTTGTTTTTTGTTTTTGTACTTTTGCTTTGCTTTGTTTTTGCTTTGTTTTCTATGCTTTGCTTTGTTTGCTTTGCTTTGGTGTTGTTGATTTTTTTTTTGCTTTTTCTTTGCTTTATTTTTAATTGTTGTTGTTTTTTGCTTTTTGCTTTTTTTGCTGTTTTTTTTTATTTTGCTTTGCTTAGTTTACTTTGCTTTGGTGGTGTTGTTTTTTTTTTTGCTTTTTCTTTGCTTTATTTTTAATTGTTGTTGTTTTTTTAGCTGCTTTGTTTAGTTTTTTTGTTTTTTTTTTTCATTTTGCTTTGCTTAGTTTACTTTGCTTTGGTGGTGTTGTTGTTTTTTTTGCTTTTTCTTTGCATTCATTTTATTTTTCAACTTTGTCTTTTTGTTTTGTTTTTTGATTTACTTTGCTTAGTTTTTTTTCTTTGTCTTTATTAATGCTGCTTTATGCAGATTTTTTGGGGAAAATAGTTTGTTTTTTAGGTTTTGTACTTTCTTATGCTTTGCTTTGTTTTTGCTTTGCTTTGTTTGCATTGGTGTGGTTTTTTTTTGCTTTTTTTGCCTTTTCTTTGCTTTATTTTTATTTATTTTTTCAACTTTGTTTTTTTGCTTTGTCTTATGATTTGCTTTGCTTATTTTTTTTTTGCTTTGCTTTATTTATGCTGATTTATGCTGCTTTTTAGTCAAAATAGTTTTGTTTTTTGTTTGCTTTGCTTAGGTTTTTATTTTGCATTGTTTTCTATGCTTTTTGTTTGATTTGGATTTGTATTTGCTTTTGTTTGATTGTTCTGTTTTTTTTACCTTGCTTTGTTTTTTGTATTGTTTATTTTATATTTATTTGCTTTGCATAGTTTATATATATATATATATATATATATATATATATATATATATATATATATATATATATATATATATCATATCAACAGTAATAATAATAATAATAATAATAATAAAACTGCAACTGAGTAACATGCCAAAGCTTAATACTGTTTTTGCCACATAAACTGAGCTCATCACCTGCTTTCATCGCACTCCCACATTAATTCACTCACAAATCCCTCTTTATTAAATGCTCGAATAAATAACTCCCCATCTGGACAGTGACCTTCTGCGCTGTGGCATATAGTTCTTGCCCAGCACCCTGTACCTGTGAGAGCTTCTGCATACACAGTGCCGTCTATTCACCACCATGGCACGGACTCAAAACTCAGGCATATTGGCAGCCACTTGCTGGCATGAGAATTGTGTTCAGGCTGCCCGTTGAGGGCTGCTTTGAGAGTTTTTGGAGTGATTGTGGCTTATGCTAGGAGAGTGCTAGCAAACAACTCCCACCTCCTCCTCTTCCTGCTCACCCAGTCCAACTGTGAAGGTCTGCGTGCTGTTGAGAGTCTTGAGTTTTTTGAGTAAAAAGTGTACTGTGGAGTGAACCGAGCGCACTTTGAATGGAATCCTCCTCAGAAACATTCTTCTGTAGAGGCCATCAAGACATCCAGAGGGCTTAGGTTTGGATTAGTTTTAATCCCCAGGTGAGCGAGCGTAGGTTCAAAGTTAGTCCAGTCAAGGGGGATGACCTCTCGACGGAATCATTCATCAAAGTTTGAACAGCCACTTGAAATTTAGCTAGCTTTTCCCTCTGTTTTAGCTCTCGAAACTGTCACTGGGAAGACCTAAACCACCGGGGGCGATGTTCAGACTAGTGCTAATAAATGTAATTCTCCTGTCTTTTCGCATTAGCAGAATGTGAACGTGTCTGTTGGTGAGTGTCTTCAGGAATTACTTCATGGATGTGCCTCTCACTCTCTCTGCCAGCACTATTTACTCTCGCTGGGCTATGTTTGGTCTCATTCAGCTATGAGGTGTTCAACCTCTGGGTGAACTACACATTTCCCGTTCCTCCCCGTGGCTGTGTGCCGTCTTTCAGCACTCCAGTCACTCATTTAACTGCCTCTGTCTCCCTTTCTCTCAAACACTCCCACTCACATCTCTGCCCATCTATCTCCATCTTACTCTTCCTCGTTTCATAATGGTCCAACAGGGTTTTATTTGAAGTTCAGCTGTCTGTATTCACTGCAAACAGAAAAAAAGTATGTTTTTTTTGGGAGGGGAAAGTAACTGTTTGGAAAGCTTAGAATATCTATTTGTCTGTCTGTCCATCCATTCATCCATCCATCCATTTGTCTATTTATCCTTCTTTTTGTCCGTCCATCTGTCTTTCCATTCATTCATCCATCTATCTTTTTATGCTTCTTTTTATCCATCCATCCATTCATCCATCCATCCATCTTTTAATCCTTTTTTATCCATCCATCATCCATCCATACATCCATCCCTCTTTTATTATTTTTTATCCATCTATCCATGCATCCATCCCTCTTTTTTTATCATTTTTCTATCCATCCATCCATTCATGCATCCATCAGTCTTTTTATCCTTCTTTTTGTCCATCCATCCATGCATCATCAGTCTTTTTATCCTTTTTGTTATCCATTCATCAATCCGTTCATCCCTCCCTCTTTTTATCCTACTTTTATCCATCCATCCATTCATCCATCTATCCATCCATTTTGTCTTTTATCCTTCTTTTTGTCCATGCATCAATTCATTCATTTACCATCCATCATTCTTTTTATCTTTCTTTTTGTCTATCCATCATTCATCCATTTACACTGTAAAAAATGGCCGCGATTTCAACGGTAAAAAACTGTAAAAATGCTACAGTACAAATCCGTAACCCGGTTAACAGTATATTTCCTTAATATATACGGCGAATAACCGTAAATTGACTTTCCCAGAATTCCCTGCATGGCACATCACTTTTTATGCTTTTTGTTGACATTACTATAGATCTTTTTAGTTGTTTCCTCATCAGTAATGTATATTTAGTGAGTTATGTTACATTTAATGTTGATAAACAATGTTTATTTCATGACTTTAATTTTATCCGTGTTACCATACTGGTGTTTAGTAGCTGTGTGAATGACAGTGAGCACCTTCTTTACACTGATACACTTTTCTGATTGTGGGAAAAGTTGTTTGTGATGAGCATTGGTTCGTTATGTATGAACTTTCTCATGACCACATGCATATGGCTGTGTTATCATGTCTATCTGTGTAACAAACAATGTGTAGATGTTGCTAATTTAAAATACAGACATATTACCTCTATAAATTAATAAAATACGGTAGTTTACTGTAAAAATGAGAAATAGCTTTTACGGTTTGTACCGTATTTTTTAACCGAAAATTTACAGATTTATTTTTTACAGTGTATAATCTATCTGTCTTTTATCCTTCTTTTTGCCAATCCATCCATCCATTCATCATTCCTTTTATCCTTCTTTTTGTCCATCCATCCATTCATCCATCAGTCTTTTTATTCTTCTTTTTATCCATCCATACATCCATCAGTCTTTTTATCCTTCTTTTTGTCCATTCGTCCATCTATCTATCCATTCCTTTCTCTTTATATCCTACTTTGTCTGTCCATCCATCCGTCCATCCATCTGTCTGTTTGTATTTCCATCTATCCCTCCATTCATCATCTATCCATTCATTTGTCTTTTATCCTTCTTTTTGTCCATCTATCATTCGTCTGTCTATCATCCATTCATCTTTTATCCTTCTTTTTGCAAATCTATCCATCCATACATGAGTCCTTTTATCCTCCTTTTTGTCCATTCATCCATCAGTCTTTTTAATCCTTCTTTTTGTCCATCCATCCATCCATCCATCCATCCATCCATCCATCCATCCATCCATCCATCCATCCATCCATCCATCCATCCATCCATCCATCCATCCATCCATCCATCCATCCATCCATCCATCCATCCATCCATCCATCCATTCCTTCCCCTTTTTATCCTACTTTTGTCTGTCCTTCCGTCCATCCCTCTGTCCATCTTTTTATCTATCCATCCATTCATCCATCCATCTATCCATTTGTCTTTTATCTTTCTTTTTGTCCATCCATCCATTTATTCATCTATCCATCCATCAGTCCTTTATCCTTTTTTTGCCCATCCATCCATTCTTCCATCAGTCTTTTTATTCTTCCTTTTGTCCATTCGTTCTTCCATCCGTCTGTCCACAATTGTAATTTATCAGTTGTTGCCCTAATATACCTAATTATACCTAATTACAATCTATCGGATTTCTAAATTTATCTTTGCTTATGTGTAAGTTATTTAACACTGGTTGCTGGGCCAAAGTGCTGAATAGGAATACATTTTTATCCTTGTGCAGTGGTCTTTATTAATAATTTTGTGAAGCCATAGCCTGAAGCAGCTGAAACCTCCTTTTGCAGATTTGCTTCCTTCCAGTTGTGTTCTGTAAGAAAACCTGAGATTTTCTTTGGAGACGGAGGCGTTTCAGTTAAATGGTTGTGGCAGGAGCTAATTGGTTATAATTACACTGAAGGAATCACTGAAGAAGGACTACTAATTTAGGCGGCAGGCTGGCAGAACAAAACTCCATTACCCATAATTCCCAGCCAGAGAATGACAGACAACATAAAACATCAATTACACACCTAATGCACATCTTTTGCTTTTTTTTATTTTATTGCGCTAGTGCTAAAAAGCTTCCTGTCTCTGTCAAGAACTGAGAAAGAGAAGGACAAATATGAAATTGCCCATCTAGTCCATTTTATTCCATCCAAATTCACTCGAACGCACATCACATTGTAATTACGACTTCCCAACTCGTAAATAGGAGCTTCCCTGGAGGACTTGAAAGCTGCATTAGTTTTAGCGCTTTCTGCAAACGTGAGTGTATATCCACAAACTTGTTTTTTTTTTAGATATTGTTTCATTTTCATTTTTTTCCCCTTTTAAAAGTCCCAGCGACCCCCATCGTGCTTTAATAAACACATGACAGCATGCTGAAGTGCTCACGTCATTCACACTGATCCTGCGGTCTCATTAGGCTCAGTCTGACTGTTCCTGTTCACTTTTTCCTGAATAGGGACAGTGGTAAAATCAGCACTGGTGTCACTGACTCCTCAAGCAGAGCGATTGCAGACGCCAAGCCATGATGTAGCTCAACCCACATGGAGGAATCACTGCTTGTGTCCTGCTCCAGGCAAAATGTGTGTTGGTGTGTCAGTGTCCGCCACGGTAATTCTTTTAATGAAGACCTGTTGTGTTTCAGTGGTGCTGGGCATTGTTGGCTTACTATCCTTCTTTTTCTTACACCCCAATGATGCTTTGGGGGAATTGTGGGAGTAACTTCTGCTAAGCTGTAAATGATCAATGACAAGTTTTTAAGAAATAAGCACAATGAGGTGTCATTAGATTATTTCCTACAGGTCATCTATCATATATTAAAAGACAGAATTAACAAATTACTTTTAGCAGATTATGAAAAACCCTAAAAGCTCAAAACATGTTGGCAATATTATAGATGTGTAGTATTAGTGTACTGTAGGAAATACAAGGAGAATATAATCTGAAGGAATGAAACACAGTGAACTCAATGGAGTGTTTGGCTGCTGGTGATACTAATGTTTAGTAGTAAATAAAATGTAGTAAAGTGTACATTTACAATGTAAATGTAATTAAAGTAGTAGTAAAATGTAATAGAATTTCTGGATGGACACATCATTGTTTTGCTCTATCACTCTCTAATGCGTTATCATTTCAAAATGACATTATGAACACAGGAATTAAACTCTACCATCAAATTTTAAATAGTGTTACCTCAGCAGCCCTTTGTGCTTTGGTACCAAAACCTAAAACAAGGACTGATTGTTCCACCAGATCTGCTGGAAATGGATGTTTGCTGCTACCGACTTTTAAAAACTGTTATGGACAGAGATATTTCTTATACGTATTCACAAAAGCTTGGAATGAAATACCACAACATCTAAAAACAATACCTGAGGCTACACAAGAATACACTGAGACTTTTTTAAAAATCCCATGCTCGTCATCTGATGGTCAACTATCGCTGTAGCCACTAAGATAGTAGCCTGTCTCTCTTCATTTTGTATGTTTGATGATTGTTTGTACTATTCTCATGTGTTGATGGAGGATATTTTAAGGGTGTCTGCATGTTTTTATATTCTGCAGAGCAGGAACCTGCTGAAAAGCAGCATTCATGCTGAGTCATGCCTGATTATCTTTTAATCTTTTCCTGTTTAAAAATTATAAACAAATAAATTATAAATAAATAAATTAATTAATTAATAAATAAGTAAATAAATAAATAAATAAAATTAATTATTTAATTAAAAAAATAAATAAATACATACATACATAAATACATACATAAATAAATAAATAAATAAATAAATAAATAAATAAATAAATAAATAAATAAATAATGTTTTGTTAAAATACCAACTGTAAAATTATTAAAAAAATAAAATAAAATAATAATAATCACTATTAACTGAATAGTTTACCTCAAAAAAATCTAATTCCCCCTTAAAATCCTCACCCTCAACCCCTTCTCTGTGTATATGACTTTTTCTGTCAGACAAACACAGTTGAAGTAATAATAATAAAAAAAGAGACAATTTTAATTCTGTCTAATGGTGTGAATAGTGGCTTTGATTTTGAAGCTTCCAAAAGTGCATAAATCTATTGTCAAACTAAACCATACGTCACCAGGGTGTAAACGCACATCTTATGAAGTGTTTTTATTACAATTTTAAATTGTAAAATTCTGTCACTGACTTCCAGCTGTGGCCGAATGCACTTTATGCACAACTGACAAATTGTATACAGTAAGACACTTTCTTAATGAAAGCGCTGGGAATTGATGCATCTTTTACAGGAAAAATTTGCCACACAGTTTTTTTTTTTAAGTTGACAACTAAGAAAGCTAGTTGGACTTGGCATTACTATATAACCTTATACAGTATATTACAGTACAATGCCATTTACATTTGTCTAGCTGTCTTACATCATGCGTTGTTCACGTCAGTCATGTATTATGTGCATTTGGTAAGTCAGTGATTTGGAGTTTCTCATTTAAAAATGAGAAATATTTCTGTTACAAAAACACATTGATTTGCTTCATAAGACATGCGTTAACCCCCTGGCAGCGAATGGCTTAGTTTTAAGATGGATTTATGCGTTTTTGTAAGCTTCTAAATAAAAGTCACTATCACCATTATACAAATACAAATATTAAAATTACTCCGGCTGTGTTTGTCTGACACAAAAAAAAATAAATAAATTAAAAAAAAAAAAATATATATATATATGAAGAGTTTAGATTGAAAAACCTCTAAATGTCATCTGCAATATTCCTCTAAAAGGAGTATTTTTATCAGACTCCTGTGTGTAAGTTCAGTAATATCACTTTTAATGCAAAGAATAAGTAATTTTCCTGGTATTTAAAGTGAAATATCTCAACATAAACTAAGGAGGCTGAAAAAAATGTTCATTTTCTATGAAAATTTCAGACGGCATTTAGAGGTTTTTGCATCTGAACATATAATACATAATACATATACACAGAAGATTGAGGGTAGGGATGTCCCAATCAGGTTTTTTTGCCCTCAAGTTTGAGTCATTTGATTTTGAGTATCTACCGTAACTCAATCCGGTACTTCTATAACACATAAAAAAAGAATAAAGAAGATCGAAGAAACAGATAAAGGATGTTGCTTATTTTTTATTTAATTCACCTTATTTTAACATTCAACAACTGTGTTAACAAACAGAGAACTTCCGTGAGGTAGCTTGAACAATTAATAATAAATAGCATCAAGTTGGACTTTAGTGCAACAGTAAATATAAAATAAATCTAATATAAAAATAAATAGCTCCTCAACTTAAAATACCCAACAGGCAATCAAATATCTCACAGTTTGCTATGGCAATGTTGTCGTCATCAGCTTATAATACAATACCTCCAGACTGCAGACATACTCACGCTTTCCTCTTCAAACTGCTTCCGTGTTCTACTTTGCCGGCATTTAACCAATAGCGTCTCTGCAGCAAAGTGATGTCATGTTGCACGCATTGCTGTTTCTGTGTGAAGTCAAAAAAAGAGGTCTAACTCTGTGCCACGGCATAACTATAGATGTGTTAAAAAATAATAAGAAATATATGTATATATAGTCCTGATCAGGAGGTAACGTCTGATTCCGATCAAGTCTGAAACCTTGTGATCAGGCCCAATTTCCAATCACGTGATTGGATCTAGACATCCCTACTTGAAGGTGGATAAATTTTGGAGTGAATTTCATTTTTGGGTGATTTTTTTTTTTTTTTTTTTCTTTAATATGCAATATTTAGCCTGATTTCACGATAAAATGTATGCACTCTGACTTAATAACACAGATTTATAAAATTTCTATGAAAATACTTTTTGTTCCCTAAAAGACACCCCTAAACCCAACCATCATTGGAGGAAGAGCAAATCATACTAAAGTATATAAATGAGATTATAAAAGTTCATATTAATTAGCCACCAAATAAAAAAAAAAAATCATGAATTGCCGTGAAATTGTGTTGCTGTTATTTGTAAAACAACCTTATTATTTGAAGTGATTTGTTTCACTTCTCCTGAATGTAAGTTCCCCAAACGGAAAGAGAAACCCATCATTTTAAACTCACATGCGTAAAAAAAAAAGGTGGAAAGTGGACAGAAAGTAAACATTCTCATTTATTACCTCCAGTGCGATTAAGCCTGAGAAGCTGGGGTAATGGAGATGGAGAATCCACTCTGTTGACATATGCAAACACAGACATGCATATATATCCTCATCCCCTCGTTTGAGGAATATCATCGATTCATGCATAAGAAGCCGGTCTGTTGGCTCGCAGCGTTTCATTGACACCTTCAATATTCAGGGGCTGTAGTGCGTAACCCCACCCTGCTGTGTTTATCCTGTAGCTGCAGGTCGCGTTTGTACGTGCGCGGCTTTGCATGCATGCCCACCTCAATGGGTAATGATGCTCACAGCCTTTCTGAATACCAAATTCCTCACCGTTCTATAATGCTAACATATGAATCTCTGTTTTTGGTATTCAGGGGACACTTCCGGTGGCTTTGAGGTTAAGTTGTGGGTCGAACTCAATTTTATTACATTTTTTTTTAAAGGGATGTATGGGTGTCTTATGATGCAGAAGTCTTAATCATGTTGCTGAAGTGCTTAAGATCCAGTTTAAACTGTTGTTTGTAATAGCTGTTGTTTGTAAAGGACATATACAGGACACTACCTGACAAAAGTCTTGTCGTCGATCCCAGTTGTAACGGCAACAAATATTAACTTGACTTCTAGTTGATCATTTGGAAAAGTGGCAGAACGTGGATTTTTCTGATGAATCATATGTTGAACTGCATTCCAATCATCACAAATACTACAGAAGACCTATTGTAACCTGCATGGACCCAGGATTCTTAGTCAAGTTTGGTGAAGGAAAAATCAGGGTTTAGGGTTACATTCAATATGGGGGCGTGCGAGAGACCTGCAGAGTGTATGGCAACATCAACAGCCTGAGGTATCAAGACATTTGTGCTGCCCATTACATTACAAACCACAGTAGAGGGCAAATTCTTCAGCAGAATAGCGCTCCTTCTCATACTTCAGCCTCCACATCAAAGTTCCTGAAAGCAAAGAAAGTCAAGGTGCTCCAGGATTGGCCAGCCCAGTCACCAGACATGAACATTATTAAGCATGTCTGGAGTAAGATGGAGGAGACATTGAAGATGAATCCAAATAATCTTGATGAACCCTGGGAGTCCTGCAAGAACGCTTTATTTGCCATTCTAGATGACTTTATTAATAAGTTATTTGAGTCACTGCAGAGATGTATGGATGCAGTCATACACTCTTTAAAATGCTGGGTTGTTGTAACCCAACGTTACAACAACCCAACATTTTTTAGTAAAGAGAGCTTCATAAATAATTGTTTACCTAAAAAATTTATTTTGTTGTCCATTTAATGTACTCTAAAGTCGTTTGGTTAGCAACATTTTTAATGTACATTTCACATAAGGTTGGACGATTCATTCAGCAATTAAGCAAAGCTATGATTGTCATGCACATCTTGTCAGGGAAGCACAGTTGTGAAGCACAGTTCAGTAGTACATGTCCTCCGAAAGCCAAAGGGTGCTCTCATGTGGAAACTTCACACACCGCTGAAGGAGACACACAGGAAATATACATTCTGTTGCATTATAAACATAGAATTATAGGAAATTAGATTGCTAAAAGGTAATTATGCACTAAAAGAAAGCCCCGCCCCCTACTCAATATTTAATTTTAGTTGGAAGTACATCAACATACTGAAATTAGGAGTCTTAGCAACTTCCGGTTCACTCAGCTGCCTGGATGTGCCTTTTGTGTGGACAACAAATTTGACATTTTCTGAAAATATCATACAGTAACAGAGTATTTACAGCTACTGTGTAAGCTATTTCAGTCCGTTCGCATCCCGTCCCTTTGTGCCCCCTGGCGGCATAGTCGCAAACTGCGGTCATACCTAAAAAACACGTTCTTAATCCTTTAGAGCTGCGGCGGTACAAGGCGCGGCGTTAATGACCATATTAAAGTGTCACCTACTGTATTAACAATGAAAGAAATTAATGTGAATTATCACTTCATTTTTAGACTAATAACTAAGGTGGAGATTGTTTTAGTAGTAGCAAAGTATACCATTCTCCCAGTGTTCCGTGGGTTTCCTCTGTGTGCTCCGGTTTCCCCCACAAGTCCAAAGACATGTGCCGTAGGTGTAGACATGTGTGTAAATGAGTGTGTATGGTGTTTCCCAGTGATGGGTTGCAGCTTGAAGGGCATCCATTGCGTAAAACATATGCTGGATAAATTGGCGGTTCATTCCACTGTGGCGACCCCAGAATAATAAAGGGACTAAACCGAAAAGAAAATGAATGAATGAATGAAAGTATAACAAAGCAATGGTATGCAGTAGCGTAGCATAGGTTATGGTATGGTAGTAAAGTACGTTTACATTTGAACCTTTTCTTAAAATGCCACTTAACACGTCAAACGTTCTGTTGTTCTTCATGTTTCCGAAATGTTAAATCATTGGACCTGTCACATCGGACGGAGGATAAACAGCACCTCAAATCGAAATGTCATAAAATACCTCTCTTGACATCAGTCATTGATCTTTTGATGAGGATATGTGACTTCCATCGAAATGATTGCGTTAAGAGAGATGGTGTTCGCTGTGACTGGAAGATCAAGTGCCTCTCCTGTCGTTCTCCCGCTTTCATTCGTCCCCCAGAGAATGACTGAACTGATGTAGAGGGAAACGTGGACTGCCAAACATGAGGAACAATGTCTGTCTACCATGACCACAAACAAAAAAGCCTTGCGTACGGCGTGCCTAATGGGCTGTGCTGCATCTCAATTGACTGAGGTGAAGGCACGGCTTGTTGTCTTGTGGACTCAAACTCGGCACTATTGCATGTGCTCAGAGATATATTTTTTTAATATGTTTTGGGTGTAAAAAATAATTATTTTAATATATACATTTGAAGTCAGAATTATTAGCCCCTCTGAATTATTAGCCACCCTGTTTATTTTTTTCCCCAATTTCTGTTTAACCGAGAGAAGATTTTTTCAACACATTTCTAAACATAATAGTTTTAATAACTCATTTCTAATAACTGATTTATTTTATCTTTGCCATGATGACAGTACCTAATATTTGACTAGATATTTTTCAAGACGCTTCTATACAGCTTCAAGTGACATTTAAAGGCTTAACTAGGTTAAATAGGTTAACTAGGCAGGTTAGGGTAATTAGGCAAGTTATTGTATAATGATAGTTTGTTCTGTAGACTAACGAAAAAAATATATAGCTTGAAGGGGCTAATCATTTTGACCTTAAAATGGTTCATAGAAAAATTAAAAGCTGCTTTTATTCTAGCCGAAATAAAAGAAATAAGACTTTCTCCCAAAGAAAAAATATTATCAGACATACTGTGTGATTCCTTTTTTTTTTTTTACCCATAGCTTTGGTCTCTTAGCTGAAGCATCAACTACTGTACATTGTTTAAAAGTGCACATTACAATGTCTATTCGTACACAATTCATACTTCGATTATATAATGAATATTCCTCGAAAGTGAGCTCTGGACGTCATGCGGCTGTGGCTTGGCTGTGGGTCGTGGTGCGTGTTTGGCCCGGCTGGCTTGTTTTGGGTTATTCCCATGTGTCAGTTTGTCTAAGATTAATAGAAGCCCAGTGCGCTTTGCCTCAGGCAGCCTCTTCCTCGCAGGCCTCCTCATGGCCATTCATATTCATTTACAACCTGCGTGTGGCACCACAGGAGCGAAACCTGATTGACACATACACACACACATGTACAGTATGTACACTATCATGTGTGACTGGCAGGTTATAGTAGTGAAACACATACACATAGATCCTATATTGAGATGCCAAGCATGCTTTTAAGAACAATGAAGAAAATTAAATCAACATTAGTGTTATAAAGCAATTTGTATCTTTTGTTAATTGTCTTGTTGTCTTCACTTTATTTAAAAGTTGTAGTTCGCTCAAATGTACTTATTATTTAGTCTCATGTTGTTCCTAACTGGCGTTATTATTATTTTTTTTCTGCAATGAAGCACAAAAACAAATAATACGGAGAAAATATGGAGATTAGTCTTTAAAAAAACACCAAACATCACTGAAATTGTGACATTGAGTTCTCTTCCCAAACAATTTGATTTGATTAACTGACATAGAATGACATTTTTCTGATAACTGGTCTCAAAACAGGGTTGCTATAGCTTTTTATATTATTTTTCAGCTATTCATTCGTTTTCTTCTCAGCTTAGTGCTTTTATTAATCTTGGGTAGCCACAGTGGAATGAACCGCCAACTTATCCAGCATATGTTTTACGCAGCGGATGCCCTTCAACTCTGCAACCCATCACTGGGAAACATCCATACACACTCATTCACACTCATAAACTACGGCTAATTTAGCTTAGCCAATTCACACAGAAATGCCAACTGACCCAGCTGAAGCTTGAACCAGAAACCTTCTTGCTGTAAGGCGATCGTGCTACTCACTGCGCCACTGTAACACCCTATATTCATTCATTCATTTTCTTTTCGGCTTAGTCCCTTTATTAATTTGGTGGTAGCCACATCGGAATTAACCGACAACTTATCCAGCATATGTTTTATTTAGCGGATGCTCTTCCAGCTGCAACCCATCCCTGGGACACATCCATACACACTCATTCACATACATACACTACGGTCAATTTTAGCATACCCGATTCACCTGTACCTCATGTCTTTGGACTTGTGGGGGAAACCGGAGCACCCGGAGGAAACCCACGCGAACACAGGGAGAACATGCAAACTCTACACAGAAACGCCAACTGACCCAGCCGAGGCTCGAAACAGCGACCTTCTTGCTGTGAGGCGATCGTGCTTTCCACTGCACCACCGTGTCGCCCATGCCCTATATTATTTTTATGTAATTAAATTTTGGGCACATCACACTGTTATTGTTAGTTATTAATTTAAATATATTCATATTTATATTAACATTTTAATGTGTACATTTTATATTAGGCATTGGATCAAAAATGTATTAGTCATTTAATTAATTAATTAATTAATTCATGCATGTTTTAACCCAAAGTTATTTTTGTTTTGTCTCATCTTGTGTTTTTGTTGTTTTATTTATTCATTTTCTTGTTGGCTTAGTCCCTTTATTAATCCGGGGTCACCACAGCGGAATGAACTGCCAACTTGTCCAGCACATGTTTTACGCAGCGGATGCCCTTCCAACTGCAACCCATCTCTGGGAAACATCCGTACACACTCATTTACACTCATACACTACGGACAATTTAGCCACCTTCTTGCTGTGAGGCGAAAGCACTACCTACTGCGCCACCGCGTCGCCCTTGTTGTTTTATTTATAGTTATATTTATATTTACTTTGATTATGTTGTTTTAGAAACGCTAGTTTTCATTTACTTTTTTGCAACGTTAGTATGAGGCTTAATTTTTTCAGAGTCATACGTTTATTTTCATTTAGGCCCTGTTCATACTTTTACTAACCCTTTTTTTTATTAAGATTTTGTCGGTCCTATCCCAATGCTAAATACAGGTGTGAAAGAGATGTAAAACATTTTGAGCTTGTCCATTTTCCACCAATTGGAAAGTCGAATGTGTTCGAACAGCTGTTAAAGATTGCCTTCTATCCGGCTACTGAAGTCATTCATACAACAATTATAAGATGTGGATAATCACAGAAAGCCAATACCCATCCACAGACCCTTCCTCAGTCGAAAGTGGACAAAAGGGACACATTTAAGTATTGAATGGTAATGTGACTCCTTTGTCCACTTGTGATCGGATTGACGAAACGCATCTTAAGTGCAGGTGTGAGCAGATCGTTTGTTAGGTTTCCCATTATTTTCCCCCACAAAAAAAAGAGCAGCTTCAACATCCTGATCCCAAACATGTCCGAAACACATGAGGGAGAACAAAATGATATGAGGCTTTTCATTTTCATGTGAACTCTCCCTATATCACGGCTCTCCTCTGCGGTGTAGTCACATTTTTAACAACTCTGCTTTTACGAACGGCCATCAATCCCTCGGTTTTAGTGGTGCGCTGGACTTCTGAAGACGAGAGATGAAGAGCACGCGAGACTCCTGGCAGCGAGCTCGAGTTCTGCGGTTTCCCCTTTGCTACCGGAGACCGGGATCAAGTTCGGCCTCAGATTAGATTAATGCCCGAGCTTCCTGTAATTGATGGATGGATTGATTCGAGCTCGTTTGTTAACCGTGTAGCATACGCTAAATGAATTGGAGGACGAGATGCGAGTCAGCAGAAGCTTCTGCTGTGGTTTCAGCGTTCAGCTCTTTCTCTTATACTTCATTGTATAGGACCATTATGATCCCCTCGTTCCCCACGGACTCGACCAGAAAGCCTATAATGCATTAGATTTAATCCATCTGTAAACGGCCGGTGAATGAATGAGACACATCATTAGCGGTCTATCAGGTTACTCGGCTGCTTTCTTTACGCTCGCACAATGCATTTTAGCCCTTTGAAGGGCTTTCGAGGGGACAAGACAGTTGGTGAAAAGTTGCACCGAAAAGCCTTTTATCCTCGCGCTGAAAGTGCTTGTGGTTTGCCTGTCGTTTTTTGAAGGCGAGAAAAGGAGGTTTGGGTTTTTTTGGCAGGCTCTCGTCTGTTAGGACATTCCTCTCGCAACCACAAAATGACTAACTTTCCTGCTTTTTTTCCACTCGCTGTTTGTGTGGCTCATGTTTTCTCAGGGATTTCGACCTCCCCCCCCTTCCACGAATGGAGCTAAATGTCGTAACATCCATGTGGGAACGTTTTGTTTGGCGCATATAAACAGGAGGTAGGTTCGAGTTTGGGAGCTTTATATCCTTCCAAAATCTTTCCTCCTCCCTCTCTTTTTGCTCGGCTTGTCAGGCTTCGCCGTAAACAGCCATAACTCTGCGCCCTTCTTTCTTAACCCGTTTTGCCATAGAAGTGTGGACGTCTCCAGGAATGTGGCATTGTGTGATTGCGTATGGCTGCTTTAAATGGCAATTTGAAGCTCTGGTGGCTCTGTAATTAGCGGCGCAGTCCCACTGGAGCAGGCTTATCGTTTCCTTTGTAATTACACATCTGAATACAGCGGTGTGCATGCATGCGGCAGGCCTCTCTTATCGCTTGTCGACGTGCTGAGTCGAGCCGGGCTCATTGCTGACCATGACAAAGGTTATTGAAGAAGAAGGCCGGGGTGAGGACGGGCTGTGGAAGGGGGTGATAGCGGTAATAGCAGCGCTCTTGGGTTAGAGATATGACTTTTGCCCTTCAAAGTGTCAGTTTTATAGTTTTGCTGGGGTATTAGGTTTGTGGTTTAGGTGTTTTGGTGGACAGATATGATGACTTGGGAAGTAATGGATGGGGGCGTATTTTACAATTTATGTGTTGATTGTGGTGGGAATTGTGGACTGGAGAGTATTTTTGTAGATTAGTGCACTGCAAAAAGATTTTCTTCCTCAGAATTTTCATCTTATTTATGAATATGTAAACATTCTTGAGCCTTTTTTTGGATGTAGAACCATATGTTGACTTTATTTTAACTTTTACATTATCATTTTACTTCATATTATCCAGCTTATTTTACAGTTTATGTGTTGATTGTGGTGGAAATTGTGGACTGGGGAGTGTTTTTGTAGTTTAGTGCAGTGTAAAAAGTTTTTCTTCCTCAGTATTTTCATCTTATTTATAAATATTTAAAAATTCTTGAGCCTTTTTTTGAACGTAGAACCATATGTTGACTTTATTTTAACGTTTACATTTTATATTATCATTTTACTTCATTTTATCCAGTTTATTTTACAATTTATGTGTTTATTGTGGTGTAAATTGTGTACTGGAGAGAGATTTTGTAGATCAGTGCACTGCAAAAAGATTTTCTTTCCCAGTGTTTTTATTTTATTTAATAATATGTAAACATTCTTGAGCCTTTTTTAGACGTAGAACCCATATCAAGCTTATTTTACAATATATGTCTTTATTGTGGTGGAAATTGTGGACTGGAGAGTGTTTTTGTAGATTAGTGCACTGCAAAAAGATATTCTTCCTCAGTATTTTTACATTATTTATAAATATGTTAACATTCTTGAGACTTTTTTTTGATGTAGAACCATATATTGACTTTATTTTAACTAATACATTATCATTTTACTTCATTTTATCCAGCTTATTTTACAATTTATGTCTTTATTGTGGTGGAAATTGTGGACTGGAGAGTGTTTTTGTAGATTAGTGCACTGCAAAAAGATTTTCTTCCTCAGTATTTTTATCTTATTTATGAATATTTAAACATTCTTGACCATTTATTGGGCGTAGAACCATAAATGTTGACTTTACTGACATTGACATAAAAGTTTAAAAGTATTGTAATAACCCCCTTTAATACTTAAATTTAATTTAAGGGCCAGACAGAATCTGCTGACATTTTTTGCTATTTCTGCAGAGGATTTTGTAAAAAAATTGCAAATTTATGCAGAATGATTTTAGGAGTATCATAACAAAAAAATTAATATATGAAGAAAAAAACTTAATATTTACAATACAAATCCAATTAGACCCACTTGTTTGGTAATCAAAGCAAGTCTCTCATATAATATATCTACTAAAAGACAGAAAATATTACGTTAAACTGTATTTAAATATTACTACAAACTGTATTATAAATAAATCAAAACACCAAAAATACTAAAGTATTCCTTGAACTACGATTTTGGAAATCGGAATTCAATAGTGTCTATTTTTTACCTGACAGTCACTTGAACTTTGACATTTGACCTTGCTCCGGAATCATCATAACAGATGTAAATCCTCATGTAGTGATAATATACAGTCTTTCTTCCCCCCCTGTATATTCTTTCAATCCATTATTTTTTACCTCTGTTTGAACTGTAGGCACCCTGAAAAGCGCATCTCTCCCTGCCTACTGAAAGTGCTCATTTGTGGTGTCTTCAGTCACGCAGGAGCCCCTTTACATGCTGCAGTAGGTTAATGATTTAGTGTCTATTGTAATACAGAATGAAGGCCTGGAGTAAAGAAAGAAAGAGCAAGAGAGAGAGAGAGACAGGATATAGGAGAAAAAGAGAGAGTAAAGAAATAGGTGTTTACGGGGAATGTGTGGATTAAAAGCCATAATGTTGATGGATTGTTTTAATTTGCTGGCCTGTGACCACAGAGCTGGAGAGACGCAGATGCTTTCTCCTACTCCCTCTACTGGCAGGAGGAGTCACTGCAGTCCTGTTTAACACCACAAAAATTGGCCCGTGCATGAAATTGGGAGCTGCTTAATGTAATAAGATGTTTTACGATGCTAAAGTGGGTTTTATTATCTGCTTTAAAGGTCGATTTGTGGATTATGGACCAAGGTGCAGTCTTGGACAGTTGTCCTTTTTGTCTTTAAAAGGACAGTGATGTAAATACTTTGAGTGTTGGTGTCTCAAAGTGTATTTTTAAATGTCTCCATCAGTCTGTGCGTTACACATCAACCAATACAACTCCAGACCCAAATTATGTTTCACTTTTCTGAAAAATGTTAATGTATGTTTTTACAGTTCTTGAGGCTCCTATAAATGAGACCAAATTATAACAATAAAAATGTAACACCCTTTAAATATATATATTTTTTGTCCATTTCAATGGACATCAGGTCAGAACCGTTGTACTTCCCGAACATTATACCAACATAGAATACTAAATAAAGCATACATGATTGCTGGTATTATCTTGAAATTTATTTTCAAAATCACAAACATTAAGATTGTAACATTTTTACTTTAATTTTGAGGTTTTTGTTGTATAGATTACACCTTGTTTATAACAAACTCTATCTTCATCTTCCTCATCACTCCCCATAATGTTCACATCTGAGATATTTCCGTCTGCTATATGCTCAAGATCCTCAAGATCTGTATATATTGTGCGTATGAAATTGTTTCAGAAATTAATTAACCTATCTGTTTTTTTTTAAGGTAAAAAGCATTACTGGAGATTTAATTTCTGTAACAGGTCTTGAACCCATTGTCCATCCTAATGGACAGACATATTTGAAGAAATCCTGATCTAAAGCTTGCAATGTTACAAAAGATTTTAAACTTATTTTTAAATCAGTTTAAAACTTATTTTATAAATTAGTAAGTGCAATCTCTGAATAAAAACCATAGATATATACTGTACACTAGATATCGCATACGGACGCTGAGCATGCATCAATAGCCACCACATTTGTACAGTGCTCCCAGGACAAGAGTCATTCAACCGCACTAGTCAAGATTAAGCCACTTTAAAGATGATGGACTTGTGTACGAGTTTAGTAATGAGCAAACAAAGAAAACAAAGCACAAAGGCAGAACATTTCATTAGTAAGATTCCGTTTTTTATGTTTTTGCATGTTACAAACTTTTGTGCTCAACAAGTAACGTTATTGATGATAATACAGTCACTTACTGCACTGTCCATAAGGCTAAGTATCACCAACTAGCACTAGATACCAGGCTTATGCTAGTTTTATAAAATAAAAAAGCAAACAATGTAAATTAAATATGTCAACATATAGCTGCGGTGCTAGAAACTTTAGTATTGTCGCTGAAGTGAACGAGTCGTTCATAACGGAGATTGATTCACAAACTAATCGCTCCCTCCATTAGAAATGAAAGCAGGAGAGGAGGTGTGTTTCAGGACATGGATTAGATCAAATTTAACAGGGAGAGAGGATAATACATTTCCATGCACACAAACACATGCTCTTTGACGGCAATGCCTGTGCGCTTATTTATCCATCGATGTAGAAAAGTGATGTAAAATGATTATTTTCGGAATTTAAAATATTATTTGCATACTGACCACTGGGAAAACTCCCGATCATAGATATGTATATATGTTTATATAACTCTGGCTCTAGATGGACAGTCCTCCACTGCACCTTGGTCCAGCATTCATTTCAAAGGAGTGCTACCCTGTACTATAATGGCGGCTCTATTGATGCCTTCCTTCCAATAGACAACAGTAGCGTAGGCAATATCTATGAGTAAAAACATTGTAAATGTGGCTTACGTCTGTGTCTGGTGAGAAGTGATGCCATACTGCTTTTCAGTGTAGTATATTTATTTCATAACATGCCGAGTCTTACCACCATTTTATCCCTGCTGAAAAATCCAGCTTAAACGAGCCTAAGCCGGTTGGCTGGTTTTAGCTGGTCGACCAGCCTGGTTTTAGAGGGGTTTTGGCCATTTCCAGGCTGGTTTCCAGCCATTTCCAGCCTGGTTTTAGCTGGTCAAGCTGGGAGTTGACCAGCTAAAACCAGCTTGACCAACCAAAACCAGCTATGTCCACCTTAAACCAGGCTGATCAAGCTGGTTTTAGCTAGTTTAAGCTGGTCATTTTACAGCCTGACCAGCTGGAAATGGCTGGAAACCAGGCTGGTTGACCAGCTAAAACCAGCCAACCAGTTTATAGGCTGGTTTAAGCTGGATTTTTCAGCAGGGATTAGATGAAAATGGTCCACTCTCATGGACTGCAGGCTTTAAATGAGATGAAATGCTCAGAAACCACAAAAATCATAGGCTGACATGTGATGTCCAATGTAATGGACACAGGGTCCGAAGGAGTAGTGTTTTGCTAATGTTTTGTCACGCTCAGATAAATGACATTTAAATATATCTGTATATAAAATGGCTAATGAAAAATTATAATAATGGCCAAAAATTAATGTATATATGATGATTTCTGTCATGTTTTGTCATTTTAAATACTACTAATTCAATAATAATAATTTATTTTACATTTGTCACTAATAATAGTAGTAATAATAATATTAATAATAATAATTAAAACATTTACTAATAATAGTAGAAATAATTACTATTATTATTATTATTATTATTATTATTATTATTATTATTATATTTTTATTAGATTACTTCATTTCATGTTTATGTGGTCCATTAACTCCCCTTTTTAGTCATTTTATTTTAAATTAATATTTCCTCACCAAACTGCTAACTACAAAATGCAAACGAGACATAGCTTAGCTGATATTGCTACATTGCTACTATTTTTGTAAACAGCTACATGCTAGCCGCTGATAGAAGCCTCTATGTGGCCATTAAAGCTGTGTGTGTGTGTGTGGTCAGCAGGACAGCACGTATACAGTATGTCGAGGTAATCATCACTAACCCTGACTGACCCGCTGCGCCTCCGCACTAAGCGATTAGCATGATGCTGCATTAGTGACCCAGTGTGTCTTGTGCTGTGTGGCCTGCATGTTACTGAGGGTTATAGGAAATATGGCAGCTCAGGTGAGCATCAACCACCACAGATGTGTTCCTAGTCCTTAAATATAGACTCATCTTTGAGGAAAATGCTGCTGTTTGTAGCATTAGTTGCAGTTGTGTCTACTGTGTTTTCTGTGTGTTATTAGCCTAGCAATGTGCTAATGCCAAAATCTGTTGGAATTAATTATCTCCTGTGGGCTCTGTATGCATTATTAGCCTAGCAATGTGCTAATGGAAAAATCTGTTGGAATTAATTGACTCTTGTGTTGAATGTTTGTGTGCTGTTTGGGTGAAAATAATATAGTTATGGCAGATATGACAGCTCAGAAGAGCATCTACCACCACAGATGTGTTTCTAGTCCTTAAATATAGACTCCTGTTTGAGGAAAATGTTTGTAGCTTAGTTGCAGTTGAGTCTGCTCAGTGTTCTTGGTGTGTTATTAGCTTAGCAATGTGCTAATACCAAAATCTGTTGGAATGAATTATCTCCTGTGGGCTCTTTATGCATTATTAGCCTAGCAATGTGCTAATGCTAAAATCTGTTGGAATTAATTGTCTCTTGTGTTGAATGTTGTGTGCTGTTTGAGTGAAAATAATATAGTTATGGAAAATACGACAGCTCAGATGAGCGTTTACCACCACAGATGTGTTCCTAGTCCTTAAAATAGAGTCATGTTTGAGGAAAATGTTGTTTGTAGCTTAGTTGCAGTGGTGTCTGCTGTGCGCTCTTGGTGTGTTATTAGCCTAGCAATGTGCTAATGCCAAAATCTGTTGGAATTAATTAGCTCTTGTGTGCTCTTTATTAGCCTAGCAATGTGCTAATGCTAAAAATCTGTTGGAATTAATGGTGAATGTTGTGAGGAGTGCTGTTTTAGGGCAAGATTATATAGTTGTTGTTAGACAGAACTGTTTAGTCACTTCTGGTTTCATTTGTGTCTATACAAGTGAAGTGGTTTTTGGGATTTAAAACATAAATGTTAGCTGCGTCCACACTCGAGCAGGTACTGCACTTTTAATCTGAATTTTATGACTGTTAAAAAAAGGAGTTGTATATAGTTTGAATATAGTATGAATGGAATTTGGATGCACTACATCCACCAGGTTGTTTATAACATGACCTACCCACGTCAGTTGTACCACTTCTCCCATTCATAAATTATCTCTCATGGCCTCATGGGATAACACAGTGTTCATTGGATGCACACTTCAGAATCTCACCAGAAGTAGTAGGTCATCTGGGTACTATTCATCTACCGTTTTTACTGCTGTTTTATTTTTAATACTACTTTGCTCACATACTGTTTTTCACAAGCTATGTAGTATGAAAGTATGCAGGGTTGGACACAGCTATTGTATTTTGAATGCCTCTCTCCACCATGGGATAGATAGTCCTTAACTATAGCTTAAGCTACTTTTTTTGGACCTCTTTACACATGTGTGATGTCATATTCTAGGCTTCCTCTTTAAAATATATTGTGCATTTTAAATATTAATACATAAAAAATGCTACATTTTTAAAAAATATGTAAATATGATTATTTGCAGTGTTGGGTAAGTTACTTTAAAAAAGTAACAGATTACAAACTACTGATTACTACTGGAAAATTGTAACCTGATTACACTACTAATTACTTCATGTAAAAAGTAATCAGATTACTAATTACTTTACTTTTAAGCTACTTTTAAAACATAAAAATATACCTATAAAAATACAAAATAAACCGCAGCTCTTTCAGTAATTTAATATTCACTGAAAAACATGACAATGGGTTGATCACAGCAGCTTGACATATTCAAAATACTTAAAGAGTTCACCCAAAACTTAAAATTCTCTCATCATTCACTTGTTCCAAACCTGTTTGTCTTTTCTTTTTTCTTTTTTACACAAAAGAAGACAATTAGAAGACAACTGTATACCTGTAACCATGGACATCCATAGTATGAAAAAAGCACTGCAGTATTTGGATGTTTAGTGTTTGTTTAGGGTATTTAGTTCACCGAAATGTGTATATTGCAAAGTAAAAAGCTTATCAGTCAGTTCTTGTCACGTGGCTCACGGTTTCCAACTGGGGTGCCTGGGAAACGCGAGCGCAATATGCGCTCCTAATATGCTCGTGCGCAAAAGACCCATTATGTGAACGGCCCATAAGCAGCTACGCTTCTCTTCACATTCAGAAGATATTTTCACTCCCGATCCTGCACAAAAATTCAATTTAGCCTGTTGCTGTGTTTTTGGGTGCCAATGTCCTTCTTGGTGACGAGTATTGTTAAAGGCTTTCTATTCAAGTGCTTGAACAAGTTGCTAGTTGAGTTAAAAGCAGTTGAAAGTTCTCTAGAGACTGGGCATAGACTGAATTTCAAAACAATATTTTTTGTTTTTACATCCAATGAAATCAAAGTAATGTCTGTATTTTCACTTAAAGAAGCAACCACTCTCGACAGCAACCATTTCAGCTCATGTTCTCCAGCAATTTAAGTGCATGCTCATTAACTGACATTGAACGAGATTTACCTGATGGAAAATGTGATTTAAAAGAAGCATTTTTTTTCTTCCGAAAACTATATTTGTAACCTAAGTACATTGACTAACCAATTACATTGACCTTAGGAACTGTAATCAAATGACACAAATGTAAAATGTAATTTATGTTACATTACTGCGTTCCTCAAAAATGTAACTAGAATACAGTAATGGGTTACTGGGGAACGCGCTACACCAAACTCTGATTATTTGATTAAAAAAATTACAGCAGAAACAGTAATATTCTGAAAATTTTACTGTGGTTTTAAATGTTCTTTTCGGTGTGGATATATTATAAAATGTAAATTATTAGTGATCTCAAAGCTAAGTTTTCAGCATCATTACTCAAGTCTTCAGTGGAGCAAGGACTTTCTGAAATCATTCTAATATACTGACTGACTGCGCTAAATAAATAAATAAATGAATAAATAAATAATGTATAATATAAATAAGGTAAAAATTCTTATTATAAATATTTAAACAGTTTTAAGTAAAAAAAAATCGTATTATCCCATTTTAAACATTTTTAAATAAAGCAGGCAAAACTGACTTTGCCAGCTAAGGCTTCCATGTTTATATTTATCAAACTTTTTTTTTAAACATGACTTTTTTTTAACCTTCAGTTGTCATGCATATTTTTTATATGTTTTATTAAATCCACTAGGCTCAAATTCTGGGGGCACATGCTCTCTCAGTTTGAGCGTGCATGATGCTTCTGCTTTTTTCTCAGGAAATTTATTTATTTTTGTTTTATTTGCCTCTCACTCTCATTTCATCTAACAGTATTTTTTCCCTTCATTTGCTGCAGGTGGTTCAGCGTTCTCTTCTTAGACCTTCCTAGATCACCCGCTAAAAAAAAAAACTTCCCACTGTTCTGGTTCTCTCGGTACAACTGTTCTCTTCATGTGTACGCCCAAACAAAACAAAAGATGTGCATACACAATTCATGATTTACGCTGGCAGGAATTTGCGTACAGTGGGTGATATTCCTGTGTCACCCAGCAGAAAGGGAACCTGGAGTTTCACTCTCATTAGCATATAGCCTACTCTTGTCTGTGTGAGAGTGAACAAACTTGAATCTAGGTCGAGTAACAATATGCCACTCTACAGTTTGCTGATGCCCATAGGAGACAGTGTGTCGCACGTTTCATCTTGTGTGTGTGTGTGTTTTTTTTTTTTTAGTCAGTGCCAGTGATAGATGTCTGTGATCATGAGTTTCTGCTGTGTATCAGGGCTATCTGTTTCTGTGTCTGTATGCATATGCTTTGAGGATGCTGACAGTGCACACTTATCAAGCAGCCAGTTTGAGAATCATTTCTGTTTGCAGTAAGTGCATTTTTTAAATGTGAAGTTCACACTCAGATGTTATTTGGAATGCAAGTTCCACATTTGGAACAGTAAAGGTCATGATCTTTGCAATATCACTGCCTAATGGCAAAGACTATAGAATACACAAGATGTGTCACTCGTATCGTTTTGAATGGGAAAAAGTGTAACAGTCAGAAACGTGAATGAAGCCCCACCTACTAGTACGGGAGCCAATCAGCAATCGCTATAGACTGACGTTTCAAAGCTTGGACCAGATGTGTGTTTTTACGACAGTTTGGTGGTCAACAAACGTGCTGGAATCTCAGTGAATACTTGCTTTACAGACATGAGAAATATATCCAAATTAAGCTTGAAATCTGTTCTTTTAAATGAACCAAGTGCACTTGACAGCCAAAGTTTTTTTTGGTTTTGTAATCTGTATGAAACGAAAGCGAGGTACAGTATAACATGGCTGTAAATGAGGTTGTTTTGTGATCTCATTTATTTTGAGTGCACAAGCGCATTAGCTTGGGCAACCTGAAAATATGCCGATTTTTGTTTGATTTGGATGTTTAGAAACTAGACTTAAGAGACAGTTGTTGTTTAATATTATTGGTGATTCCAAATAGGTAATATAATCATAAGCTTGGCAAACAGTGGAGAATTTGATGTTTCCCGTTCAGACAGAATGCCCGAGCATACTGCCTAAAAGGTGTTTCAAAGATGACCGCCGAGTGAAATGACTTGCCTTAAAGGGACTTTGCTAATGGTACCAGCTAATAAACATTATAAAAAAAATGTTAAGTTAGTTAACTTTATTAAGGAATTTTTTAAGAAGTCATACTTCTGCCCATCTGCAAAAAGCTAGGGAACCCAGCCAAAACCAGCTATGTCCAGCTTAAACCAGGCTGGTCAAGCTGGTTTTAGCTGGTCATTTCACAGCCTGACCAGCTAAGACCAGGCTGTAAATGGCTGGAAACCACCCTGAAAATGGCCAAAACCCCTCTAAAACCAGCATGGTTGACCAACTAAAACCGGCAAACTAGCCTAGGCTGGTTTAAGCTGTTTTTTTTCAGCAGGGTAGCTAATCTATAATCTGTGGTTTCAGTGTTTTAGCGGTTCTTATTTACTGTGAGCAAGCCTTCAGTATGAATGTGCTGTTAGAATTTAATTGTAAATATTGCATGTTATCTGACTGAAGGTGTAGCTAGCATTGAATAAAGACTTCTTTCTATTCAGTAAAGCTAACATCATACTTTCTAGAGAGCTTGAATTCAAGTCCTAGCAGAGCATAATGTTAATGATAATGTTAGCATACCCTCATCAAAATATTATTAACATCACAGCTCCTACAAAGCTTGCTTTCCTCTCAGCAGTGTTAGCACAACATCCAGAAGCAGTCTTCTTGATAACATTAGCATAATCTACATTAGCCTGCCTCTAAATAATGTGTGCATGTTTTAAAAGCTAACAGCTTCTGCCAGCATCTTTACACTCAATGTTAGGATCACAATTTTTGGAAAGTTTGCTTCCGTGTTAGCATATCATTACAATGGTTTTCGTTTGACCATGTTAGCATAAACATGTCTAAAGTAGCCTTCATCTAATACTAATATGACTGTATCCAAAACGCTAACAGCTTCTTCCAATATCTTTGCACTCAATGTTGTTAGCATATATGCACATTAAAACTAGCTTAATAAAGTTTGCATAACTATAAGCTAACAGCTCTTTCCACTCAAAATTGTTAGCATCCTAATTCCTAGAATGCTTGCATTCCTCTTAGCAGTTTTCGCACACCATCTATAAATAATGCTCCTCTTGATAACATTTACATAATCTCCTCTATGCTAATACTATGCCCATGTAGCTAGCCTTCCTCTGAGTAACACTTGTATAACAAAACTTTGAAAGCTAGCATAGTGCATTAGCATAACTTAACATATGTTGTGACAATCCCATTTTTTTCCACAAGAGCACAGATATGGAGTACTGGGTGGATAGTTTGTTAGCTAGCAGAGCTTTTCCCACATGTAAAAATACTATAATACCATAGTGTTTTTCAGTCATACTATAGTAAAGTGTGTCATACTGTATATATCATAAAACTACAGCTCTTGGTTAATACATTCTACAGCATACTGTAGTATTGACAGTAGTGCACTGATAATGAGACACTGTAGTATACTTTAGTTTTACTACAGTAATCTGTGGTGTTTTGTTTAAAACTACAGTATTTTGTTAATTTGATTGTATTACTAAATATAGTATTTTTCCATAAGGGGTTTCTCTCTTTATGGATGCACAGTGAATGGCTAGCAGGAAAAAAATGACAACACCTTACCTCCAAAGCAAATCCATAGGTGTAAATGGACAGGAAACATGTTCATTTATGCTCACTCTATCCTTTGTTTCCCTTTTATAAATTGAGGCACATTTGTAGCATCTAGCGCTAACATAGTTTGGCCATTTGTTCAGAGACAGCTCTTTGTAGAGTTGCACACTTGTTTACAGCCCTCTGGCGTTTCACGCTGCATAGAATGTTCTCTCGGGTCTGCAGGATTTCATTTGGCGTCGGTCATCGCTGCGAATGTCCATGTTGATGTTTCTGTGAGAAATATGTGTGGGGAAGAGTGAAATGCTGCAAACTGATAAGCGTCTTTGAAATGTGCTGAGGGTCCGTATGGAAGGTTAAGTGTCTAAGTGTGCATTGACATTTACTGTAGACGAGCAACTTAATTGGCAACACACACTTAGCCACCTCCGCGTCCGCTTGCACATAAACATTCTCAAATTTAATTTCAATCCGTCTGTGGAATTTATGAGCCGAACTGAAGATTGAATAACCCACTTCGAATCTGCCGGCGAACAGTCATGTCTAAGAATGAGTTCCAGGATTTAGATGTATATTAATCTATAAGCATAATTAATCTTCAGACATCTCCATCACTTGTGACATTATTTTCTCCCCTCAAGGGAGAATTCCAGGATTTTCCCCTGCTTGCTTTCCAATAAAGAGCTTTTACCCTTTCATAAACCTTTAAGGCTAATCGATCCTGTTTGGTCCTGGTTTTTACGAGATGTGTCATGAATTCTTTTATGTGATTTTGTCCTAGAAGTAAATAGCCAATGAAATACCTTCATCCAGGTTCATAATTAGCTCTAACCCCACCAAAAAGTAGCCATTCACATGGTATGATAATACTGTTTACCTATTTCCATCAGCAGTTTATTACCCTATCAGTCCGAAGGCTGAAGGCAATCGCTTTTGCTTCACAGAGGGAGCTCTTCCATGAAGAAGGCTTCACTGGGATTATTTTGACCTGCTCACCCTCTGCAGATTGTATCTTGCATTTCTCTCTCTAGTTTTCAAGCACCGGCAGGTAGTTTGTCCCTGCGGAGCTCGTCCTCGAGTGATCCTTTTCCTCAGAGCTCAAACACAGCGTTTTCTGTGTGCTCAGGTATGTCAGATTGTCTTGCCGGGGTGAGATTGGGAAAACGCCACACTTTCTCTCTCTCTTTGCTTTGATGTGTCAAGTATGTTCACATCCTTATGAGAGAGTTTTTGTTTGGCTCTGTCAGTATTATTTCCTCACTCTATTGTTGCAGATGGCATTTCGGTGACACTCCGCCATTGAGGATTACAGACCCGTGTCAAACTGCATAGCTTGTTGTGTGTGGACTGTGACCCTCAAAAGTGACTAGGTTTTGGCAAATATTGAGAGAAACATCTGATTGCGCTGTTAGTGTCCTAAAATGTAGCTTTTTATGCTCTATTTGTGACGATGACCCATATTTTGTCTTTATAGGATTTTTGTTGAGCTTGCAATTGTAGGGGGGTTCACCTATAGTCGAGCATCTGTTGGTAGCGAATAAATTTAGCTGTGTATGTGACCTGCTCCATTTTTGTGAGTCATTTTGAGTGTAACTCTTTTAGTTTTTGTTTAGGACATATCTATGTACAATACTGTATATGCAACTTATATGTTATGAAGGGTTATGGGTTCTGGCATTTTTGTACATTTATTCAGTTTGAGACATTTAAATATTGTTACTAAAATACAATTGAATATATTGGGAAAAATGACAGGACAAATGTGTTTTGTTGTTTATAATTGTCCATTAGTGCAGTTTAATGATGTTCAATATTCATGACTAATCATGTGGAAAATAAAATAAAACGACTCCCATGCAAAGAATCGCCAGTTCGATCCCAGCTCAGGCCGGGCTGGGTGCAGTTGGAACCGTGGATTACATGTTTACATGTTTACATGAGGTTTAGGGAGGTGAGTGTAACGAAGACCAGCTAGTGAAGTGCTATGCAGGTAAACCTCACTCCTCTGACCTCAAAAGTTGCTCTAGTGACAGATGCTAGAGGCCATGGTCTTTAGCCTCCTTGTTAGAGCAATCGACTCCCATGCAAAGAATCGCCAGTTTGATCCCAGCTCAGACTGGGTTAGGTGCAGTAGGACTGGTGGGTTACATGTGGGGGCTCGTCCGGGATAGGAGTGAGGTTTAGAGGGGTGAGTGTAACAGAGGCAAGCTAGCGAAGTGCTATGCAGGTAAACCTTACTCCTCTGACCTCAAAAGGTGCTCAAAAAGTATCAGATGCTAGAGGCCATGGTCTTTAGCCTCCTTGTTAGAGCAAATGACCCCAAGCAAAGAATTGCCAGTTCGATCCCAGCTTAGACCGGGCTGGGTGTAGAAGGACCGGTGGGTTACACTTGTATATATATATTTTTTTATATATAATTTTTATATATATTTTTATATATAATGCTGAATAAAAACACAAACTTTGTTTGTTATTTTGTATACAAATATTCATGATTATATAGTTTCCAATACACACATGTGAACATAACGGAAAATGTTTGAAAGTTTATAATCAAACTAACATGATTTAAAAGGTAATTATATATATATATATATATATATATATATATATATATATATATATATATATATATATATATATATATATATATTCATTATATATGCTTTTTAATATACAACTTAATATACAAATTTAAAATACAACTTTTTTGACAACTTAAAATGATTGTCACATATTGAAGGTGCTTGTTAATAAACATTAACTGAGAACTTTGGTGTTGTGGTGCTCATAGTGGCAAATCTGGGTCAAATTAAGCAAAACATCTTAAGAAAACCCCCATCACATTTGGCATGTGAACACAATCACGAGTTGATGAAGTTGTTGCATTTGCATTCACAAATGAGCTCTTTGAATCACAATTTAGCATTCGGAGATGATGTATAGGCAGGCACAATCTGTAGTTAAAGAAATCGCAGCCGAAGGCTTCCTTAATGACTATTGGTATTGCTGTGTTATGCCCAAGCTCCGTAGCAGCCCATTTATTCAGTATTTTTGTCCGCAGCTCGCTCTTGTCAGAGGTTTGAGTGTATGAGAAGTGGCCTGGCAGTTCCAGCGTGCGGCTTGTGACAAATGGAGATGACTTAGGAGTTGCTTTCATACTCACTGCAGGGCAAACTCCCATTTTTTCCACCTAGTTTTAAGCGCGCAGTCTGTCTTGCTTGACTGCCGGTGTGCGTCTGTTGTGTCAAGAGGACCTAAGGGGGGGGAGGGAGGGAGGTCTGAGAGAGGAAGATAGAAAGCGGAAAGACGACAAGCAGGAAAATAGAAATGAAATTCCCCCGCAATGCTCCGAGGAGCCTTCGAACCCGGGGCCAAATCAGATATTGCAAGGGAAGTGGAACGAGTTCGAATGAGCTGGAGCTGCTATCTGTTGTACAAACTGTCATAATGAAACGTTTACGACTGGGGTTAAAAAAAATAGGAGCTTTGAGGCCTCCGTCTGGAGACCTCTATGATTAGCCTGTTCTCCCTTCGCCTGGGTTCTGATATTTGCCTAGTTCCCAATACCCACGAGGAGGTGCACTTGTTTTCCCCCGCAAAACCCATCTGGGCCGATGAGTATATTTTGGCTGCAGCACACAACAAAGTTCTCCCTCGGTGAAGACTCTGAGACTCTTCGTGGCTTTTGGGGTTTTGACCTGCTGCTTTCGGTACACAAGTTGTTTTTGCGTCTCCAGGAACAGGATTAGCATAGCGGGACAGTTGAGCTACATTTAATTAGCATGTCTAAGTCCTGTTCTGTAGAAGCATCTGGTGGATAAAATGATTTTGTTTTCAACAGAAGAAGATACGAGGTTATTTAACAAAAGGTCATTAGATAGAAGGTACAGACTTTGGGAGAAGGGTCAGCATGCATGCTCTGATACATCTCACAGATAAAAAAGCTGTTTGTTTGATCTGTTTCAAAAGTATAAGTAGATGAATATATGTATTTCCCCTCCCTTTTAGTCAGTGACTACATTTACAAGGACATCAGTAAAGACAATAATATGATTAAAATGTTTACATAAGTTGCTTTTTGAATGTTCCTTTATGATCTCATTTTACATGTTTAGTACATCGTTCTATTAACATCATTACATCAACACATTTTCCAACATTTCCTCCGGATTTTCATGTAATTTTGGGTATTTCAATCGACTTTAAATGCAGTTTGGCAGTTTCACTTTTATTCAGAAACATTTCATTCATGCCCCCTTGATAAACTGAGGTATTGAGTGCGAGTATGAAGTAAGAACTGGTGAAAGAGTGTTGTTTTGGAATTTATTCCCGCATGCTGAATGGAAAGAAAAAAAATATACCTTCCACATTTCAAGATGCGTGTGTCTGTGGTCCTTTACTGACTAGGTACATGCAGAGAATAGTGTTAAAAAGCCATGTGTGTATGAAATATCCTGTTGCAAAATGCGTCGAAAAGTCCTATGAAATGATTACATGTCTGTACTGCACTTTAATAATGCGACTAAAACAGGAATGCTCCACATCCTAATTCGATTTCGACTTTAGTTGGATTAAGGTAAGCAGAACCTGTTTACATGATAGACTCTTAATCAGAATATGGTCTTAGTCATATTAATATTAAGTATTGGTGTCCATGTAAACATACTCAGTGTTGGCACATACATCTGTCTCAATCTCAAATTCAACGTAGAGTTGAAAGATCTTATTTTAACATCTCGTTATGTGCAGTGCTGAGGCTTTTCTCCGTCTTCATTGCATAAGCAGCGTCTGCCAGTCCCAGGGGTGGACCGCAAGTCTCTTCCTCCAGGCCCGGCTGTCTTCTTCTCAGGGTATAGAACCGGGGACGGACAGTGGTGGCAATATGTTGGGCCATCACCGGCCCAGCATGGGCCTTTCCGTCTCATTAATTAGCCAGTGATTGTGCTCAATCAGATGCATATCTTTACTTCAAGGGCTGCATATCAAAGGCAGGAATCTGGCGGCTGGTTTATTATTCACAGGGAGACCTAGTTATGTCAAGAGCATGCGAGTGGAGCTTGTAGCAGCGGCGGGGGTGAGTGGCGGAGGAGATGCTGTACCCATGGAGAGCCTGAAAGATTAAAAAGGGTGGAGGCTGAGACATGCCTGCCACTCTCTCCTGGGACCGAACATCGACTCCCCTTCTTCCTTTATTATTTCCCTCTCTACTCTTGCTCGTTCGGTCCCCCCCCCCTTATCATTTAGTCACCATCATGCCGCACACAACAACACAATGACTGAACAGATGCGACATTGATCTTCGGCGTCTCCAGCTGGATTATTCTCCTGGTTTATTCAAACCATCCAAGCATCCCAAAGACCAACCCTGCTCCTGTTCCCTTGTCTTATTAATGACGAAATTCACCGGGGAGTGGGCACCGGGGCCCCGGGAGCTGTGCGGTGGCGTGCCATCATTGTGCCCACTGGGACTGTCTGTCCACGGCTGCTTTTTTGGCCGGCGTCCTATAGCGAGAGCAGCAGCATGGCAGAGAAAGATGATTAATTTCACAGGGTAATCTGTCACGCTGATCAGGCCCAATGAGTTTGTGTGTACCTGGTTCTGTTCTTGCCGGCAAGAGGCAGACTGTGAAGTCAGCAGGTGCCATGGGAAGTCTTGGATGCCCTCCAGAAAAGGGTCAGAGAGGCTGGAGACGCTCGCACTAAGCGACTCTTCCTGCACAACGATATTTTCAAGGCCTTTCGAGGGTACAGCAACAATGTGCCGGATATAGCTAGCCAGTGCAAAATTGAATATTGTGCAACAGGCTCCTTTTTTTGGAGTTGGCAAAAAGTTTAGCTTTTACTGTATTTTATCATTTGACCTCCTGTGCCGACTAGTCAATCACAATTCTTTGCAATGTCTGCTTTCTTATTTTGTCAAAAACACTACTAATAACAGTGTTTTACTTTTTGAATCAAATGTCATGTTCACACCAGATGCGAAATGTGCAAATAAATCGCGATATTTGTGCAGAAATAGATGCGTGAACATTTTGAATTTATACGTTTCATTCACTCGTCAAATAAGCTTAATTTGTGCATTAAATTTGCTTCATTCGCGTGTCAAATTCACTTCAGAATAGACACAAATTTGCGTCATAGATGGGGCTTCTGTCTGCCCGGTGACTTTTGCTCCATTGCTAAATAGCTAACATGGATTTTATTGAGATAGTAGCTGTGCTTTTTGTGCTTTAGGAATGCTTTTAGGAACAGCGTATAGTCGTTGGGCGCCATGTCGGAGTCCATTAGATCTTTTCAGACGTGCACCCAGCTCTGTGAATTCATAAACTCCTCCAGAAGCTATACCTGGATGATGGAGGCTTTCAGCTGTGCTTCCGACTGAGCCAAGCCCAGTTTGATGAACTGTTGTCTGGTGTCGGCAAGAGTATTTCTCCTTGGGACACCAACAGCAGGTACTACATCATAATCGTTCCCCTACAAGAGCAAGCTCATGATTGGTTAATGTAGTGTGAATGTCCGCTGAAGTTCAGATTTTCCACTCGAGCTATTTGCGTGAAACATGCGCAAAGCGCTCAACTTACACCCCTTCATTCATAAGAATTGCGTCGTTCGTGCCACAGGATGTCTATTCGCATCTTCGCATTGACTTAACATGTAAATCACTTGATGCTTCATCTGCGTCTGGTGTGAATAAAGGTAAAGTCTCTCACTGGGGTGGTACCTTTTCAAAAGGTACTTTTTTGTTCCAAAAGGGTCCTTAAAGGTACATGTTAATACCTAAAAAGTACAAATGTGTACCTCACAGTACCTTAAAAGTACAAAAGTGTAAACTAAAGGTACTAATATCCAACTGTATTGTACAAAATAGCACCTTTTGAAAAGGCACCACCCCAGTAACCGTTTTTGATATCTACTTCCTTACATTGAAACTCAAAGTGCAGTTTTGTTCAATGCTTTACTTGCATTCGAACTCAAGTATTAAAAAAACACTTAAAATGCATTGAATGCTGCTCAACACTAGTATATGTATAGAGAACATTATGGTCATAAGGAACATCTCATTGAAACTGTAAAGTAGCTTATGCCTCTTGTGAATTATCTAGATATTCTGTACATTCTTTGACTTTATGGTCCTATGTTTTTAAAAAGAGATTTAAAGATTTTTCATTTAGCCATATTACAGCTTAATTTCATTCGGACAACCAATTGAGAATGAAATGGAAGGAAAAAAAGCCCACTGGGGTCAAACTCCAGCAGCATGAAAAAAGAGCCCAGCGCGCTTTCAATCCTGCGTTTCTACTCAACATCCTTTATTGATCACTCTCCAGCGCGTTGATGTCAAGACACGAAACGTCCGAGAGCGACCTCATGGTCCGCACATTATCCGTGGCTGAGAGGGCACTAATGAAATTGGATTCAGACTCATCTGGAAAGTGCCCTCCTGTTTGATTTAATTAGCCAAATGTCTCCGCTCCCCGTCCGAGCTGCAGTAAAATGATTTTCAGCAACGGAGAGTTGATGGGTCACCGCAGTCTCCGGCAGAGAAACTCTTGGGTTTCCTGACAAAAATCCTGTCAATCAAAGCTCTGATAGCATTTGTGTATTTGAGGAAATTTAGAGCAGCCTCTGAAAGGATAGCCTTCCCATGGCTTACATAATAAACTGCCACAAGCTTTCTTAAAGTCCACCTCAAATCACTCTTACTATCAGTATGTTGTTATTAAGGTTATCTACATGCTGTAATGTTCCAGAAACGTGACAACATTTGCATAGTGCAAGATAGTGAGTATTGAATACTTTGTTTCTTACTACCACCAATATGAATCAACACATCACTGTGCAATTCATTTACTTTCTGGAATTTATTTATTTATTTATTAAATATTATTTATCTTGATGGTTTTTGAAGCTAAACAATGCATCTAAAGTTGGTCGCTTTTAACCAAACATTCATACCATGGTTTCGCTTAAAATCCTGGTAAAGAGAATTTAGAGAAATATTAGGACACTGTAAAATGCGTTTAGTTGACTTTATACTTTAAAAAGTGTGTAAAATTAGCAGAATTATTTAAATTAAGTTGTCAACTTAACATTTCCAAGTTTTAAGTAACGTCAACTTGTTGCTTTTAAGGCAATTTGTTTACTCACTTTAAGTAACTCATAACTTTTTAGTGTATTGAAACAAATGACAAAGCCATGAAGTACATATGTCATGCTAAATTGTGGAATTAAACTCGTTGTGTGTTATTAGCTTGTATGGCTGTATAAAGCCAATTAAGCTTACGCTAATAGAGGTAGCATCAGTAGCATATATTCAGGTTGTAGCAGTATTTGACAGTTGGGCGATGGATGCATCTCGCCTATGCAAGGATTAGGAACAACAAATAATAACTTGACTTTTAGTTGATCATCTGGTATCAGAAGTGGCTTATATGAAAATTAAAAGCCTCTAGATTTTGCTTATTTTAGCAAAAGGACTGCACCCATACATCTCTGCAATGACTCAAATAACTTATTAATAAAGTCATCTGGAATGGCAAAGAAAGCGTTCTTGCAGGACTCCCAGAGTTCATCAAGATTCTTTGGATTCATCTTCTGTTGATGTTGCCATCCACTCTGCAGATCTCTGGCATGCCCACATACTGAATGTAACCCCAAACCATGATTTTTCCTTCACCAAACTTGACTGATTTCTGTGAGAATCTTGGGTCCATGCGGGTTCCAATAGGTCTTCTTCAGTATTCGTGATGATTGGGATGCAGATCAACAGATGATTCATCGGAAAAATTGACCTTCTGACACGTTTCCAAATGATCAACTAGAAGTTATTATTTGTTGCTTATACAACTGGGATCAGCGACAGGGCTGTCAGGTAGTCAGGTAGTGTATATATGAAAAGAATAAATGGTCAATGCAGTGTTGATCCTGCACATTTAAACACACACAGTCTAATTTGAGACACCATAACAAAGAGCGAATCAACTGTGTGAGTCCGCACGGACCAAAAAAAGGTATCGGACCCATCTGAATTACACTGAATACTGTATTGTAGAAAAGAAAACAGTTAGACAGATTAAGAAATGCTTTCATAGACTGTGATTGTCATAAGTCTTATGTGCTTTAGGCAGAGCTGTGATGTAAACAAAACTCTATTGGATGTTTTTAAAAAGGGGAGGAGCTACTGGATATGCCCTGCCCCGTCTTCATGTTTAATTTTGAAATTTGTCACGCATTGAATGTGCATTTCAAAGCACTTCAGGGGACCTTTAACGTATAGGACAGTTTATCATTTCCCTCACTATTGACCTCTGTGATGTCATAGGGTCATATACAAATTCAGGCGTGCTTTACCAGAGACGTTGAGCAGATTGAAAAGGCCAGACCTGTTTCAATTTGCTCTGAAGCTGTCAAGAGTGACCCTTTACTGAACCCTGGTCCACCTTAATTATTGTTCATCCATAGACCAGCATCAAGGAAGACTGCAGGGCTCTGGTTCTTAATTTATAGCTTCCTATTTTAGGTTATTACCCAACGCGCTCATTATGTGCCGTCTGCAGGCGGAGGCTAGACACGCTCGCTTCTGTCCCGATTCACTCATGACTTACTGTAGTGGAACCATAAACATGAGAAGCTAATGCAAGTAGCAATCATGGAACATATTCATCTAATAAGGCGGCGCGAGTTCAATATTTGTTTATATGAAGGATTTGAGAATGTCTTTCTCAAGGACGTCCGGCTGGTTTTAGTTTAAAGGTGAAGCGTCATTTAAATGGACGTTACAGAACTATGGGCTCTTTTTTTGACCGCTGCAAAATTGCAAGTTGATATTATTAAATATATGAATATTAAAAAAATAATTTAGCATTTGTGCTAAATGCAAGTAACACAATTTAAGGTAATGGCTAATGTAGCTATTTGTTTAAATGTATATTATATTATATTATATTATATTATATTATATTATATTATATTATATTATATTATATTATATTATATTATATTATATTATATTTGCGTCTAAATTAAAGGGATAGTTCACCCATAATTTACTCATCATCCACTTGTTCCAAACCTATTTGAGTTTCTTTCTTCTGTTGAACACAGACAAACATTAATGGTAAAGAATGTTGTTTCACAATATCCATTTTTGTGTTCAACAGAATAAATAAATTCCTAAAAGTTCATTGTAAAAAATGCTGTCTTGTCGCAACACAAATTAAGTTGACTTAATTGTTTTTACAAATTTAAGTTCATTCATTTTCTTTTCGGCTTAGTCCCTTTATTAATCTGGGGTCGCCACAGCGGAATGAACATTCACACATACACTACAGACAATTTAGCGTACCTGTACCACATGTCTTTGGACTGTGGGGGAAACTGGAGCACCCGGAGAAAACCCACGTGAACGCAGGGAGAACATGCAAACTCCACACAGAAACGCCAACTGACCCAGCCGAGGCTCGGACCAGCGACCTTCTTGCTGTGAGGCGACAGCACTACCCACTGTGCCACTGCATCGCCCCAAATTTAAGTTGATTGAACAAAACAATTGAGTCCCCCCTCCAAAAAAAATCTTAAGAATTGTGTTTTTTCAACTAATTATGATAATTATGTCATTTATATATAATAATTAGTCATGATACCATTTTTTAAATAATAATAATAAAAGTATTAGTTATCGTACCATTTTTAGCTGTGATGTTTATTATTTTTATTTTATTTTATTTATTTTTTATTTATTTATTTATTTATTTTTTCATTTTTTCATTTATTTTTTTATTTTTACATTTTTTAATTTGTTTTATTTTATTATATGAAAAAACAATGATAACAATAATAATAAACTGCTAAATAATTATTGCTAAAAAATGGTATCATGACTAATACATTATTATTATTATTATTATTATTATTATTATTATTATTATCATTATTATTATTATTATGTTTTAGTTGTTGAACGTTTTTAAATAATGATAATAATGTCATTTATATACATAATAATGAGTCATGATACCATTTTTAAATAATAATAGTAATAATAATAATAAATAATAATACTAATATTAATAACAGTAACAATAATATTAATAATAATAATAATAATAATATTAATAATAATAATAATAATGTGTTAGTAATGATAGCCTTTTTTGCAGTGATTATTTAGCAGTTTATTATTATTATTATTATTATTATTATTATTATTATTATTATTATTATTATTACTATTATTATTATTTTTTTTTTTTCATATTCAGCTACCAAAAAATGTGTGGGATTTTAATCTCATTTTTTAAATTAATAAACAGTACATAAATTAAACAAACTTAGGCTTTTCTATCCATGCTGGTCATGTCAATTGAGTAGAATATAAACAGACACACAGTATCCCAATTTATTTTGTTTCTTTCATTTTAAATTTAAAATTTTTGCATATATTTTTGATGAACTACCACTTTAATAATAAATAAAAGTCACTATCCAACATTATTTCAAAATACAGTATCATCTTTCAAAATATCAGTCTTTTATCATAATGCCTATTAGGGATGTCAGTTTCTACAAAATCCCATGATCGATGATCATTTAAATTAACGATCAATCAATCGATTAATCGTTAATCCTTATAAACCATATGTTTATAAAATACATACGAATAGGCTGAAGAATGAGCCGAATATGCAATGCATTATGGTTCTTGCTTAATCGTCACAACGAAATAAGCTAAGCATTCATTTTATAGATATAAACTATAAAAATAAGACATTTTAAGTAATCAACATTATATGTAAAAAACCCAAACTAGGCTACAGGCTGAATGCGTCAGAGGTGAACATGCGGCACACGCTTCTGTTAAAGCTTCAGTGAAGAACAAACCATTTAGGCTATGACAGACCAATGCTATCTCACGGCTAGTGTTGGACAATATAAGAAATTTTCAGATTGCCATATTGTCCCCCTGTGAGATCGCCGACACGATATATGGGCGCGGCAGTGTTAGGTTTCTAATTTGCTCATTTATTTAACCATTTTTAAACGTATTTAATAGGCCTAAACTTTCGGCTGCTTTTTTAAAACTTATTTAATAATCTACTTCATTTGCATTATGTTTTATCTCAGAAAATAATTCAAACCAATGCAAATCACCGCGCTCTTACAGCTAAACTGTGTGGCGCGGGACAGGATTTGATGGTGATTTCGGGTGGTTCGATGGCTCCATGCCGTTATCATGCTGCAAAATGCATATAATATAAATGGATGCAAGCAAATGAAATTATATTTATCTGCGCACGGAAGAAACAAGGATGCATGCATTAAAGTCCTTTCAGACGGGAGGCGGACGGAGGTCTCACCACCTGCGCGTGTTTCTGTGCGTGCGTTTATACATGTTTTGTTTTTCAGAGCGCACCGCGGCTTCAGGTCTGATCATCATCACAAAAGTAGTCATTAACAGTGTCACCTCTGTATTTGCTAAAATCTAACACAATGTTGCGCTTGGGATATGGGTTTATTGTTTGTCAGAGTTTTGTTTAGACTATTGCCGACGCGCCGCAGCTCTGGCTCTAATATTAGAACTGAGCTCAGTAAAATGTTGTTTGATAAGTTATTAATAATCTGTTCAATAATTCGTTAAAGCCAAAACGAATGGTAATTTAATATAGAGTATTAAAAATATATAATAGAAAAATTATATATATATATATATATATATATATATATATATATATATATATATATATATATATATATATATATATATATATATAGCTTATATAAATAAATATAGGCTTAACATATTTTTTAATTAAATAATTGGGCTATTTTCTGAAATATGTGCATGTCTGTTTTTATCATTCCATCGAATTAATTCGATTGCAGCACCTGTTCATCCAGAACAGATCAGCTGGTTTCAGTTCTTTTTATTTTTTTTCTGTAGTTTCATTTTTACAAATAACTTTATTTAATTTGTTTATTAATTAAATTTAGTTTGCAAATTAATCTGCTATGAGATGGGGCTGTGTATGGCAGTGCCCTCACGTGCAGCGCGCGTCTGCTGCTGCGAGAGAGAGAGAAAGAGCGCAATGCAAATATTAAATTTTTCACATGCTGATGTGTGTGAAATTGCGAATACATGTCTATAATCGCCTTGCAATTAAAAAAATTATTGTATTTTTCCCTTTAGGAAGGAAACTCTATTTAAATTCAAGCTAAATATGCGTGGTGCTGAAGTCCAAAAGTGCCGGTCAAGTGATGTTGATGTGAACAGCTGAAGCTGTTAAATTATCTGTAGTTCGTTTATTATTAATGGTGATGATTAAAATAATAATGCTGTTCATTTTATATAATAATGTAATTAAAACATGTAACATATCATCCGAAACAAGCTATATCGTCTTTAAAGTCGTCAAGAGTCTCAGCTCTCTGCGATATATTTGCCTATATCCTCAATACACAATATCCTCCATTAAATCAAGTAATTTTGTTAAGCAGGACAGGCTTAACAAAATTCGCAGCACTAAACATGTTCCCAGACTGAGATTGATTGATGACGAGAGAGCAGAAACCTGTAAGAACGGAGATGTTCACCGCATGTCTGGCCGTGATGAGTGATTTTTAAAATGAAAGCATATTTGTTACAGTCTGTCAAGATTGCTAAAACATCTTAATATTTCAGAGAAAATAGTTAAAGTTTGCATAACCAATGATCTCATCCACGCGTGCGTGACCCACCCATACTTAAATATCATGCGACCTATTTTTTCATTACCTGACCCGCAGATTAACGGCAGCACCTGTAAATATAACCGAGATCCCCGCGGGTCTTATGCATCGCCCAATATGCAGTCAAGAGACTGACTCCATGGTCATGTAAACTGCACACACTTGATTATGTAATGTGTAAGGTCGTGAATAAGTGTCTCGCAGCGCAAAGCATATCTTATCCTTTATATGTCCGTGTTTAATCGGTCATCGATAAGGTCGATCGATTAAAGGCTTATCGACAATTAATCGATGATCGAGTAATCGTTAACATCCCTAATGCCTATATGATCATACATGATGCGTTCTTCATGTACAGTAAATATGAATCATTGTGTTAGTCAGTAATTGCCACTGTATATGTCAGAAGGTTACGTTTCTGTGTGTAAAGCAGAGCCAGTAGAAGTAACCCTCCAGACTAGGGTGCACTGGGATTCAGCTGCAGTCGGTAGGGAAAAGTGGATTTGTTTTTGTTTTTTCACCTTCCATCTTCATCTCTCCTGACACCTTTATTGAGGCAGCGTGAGACCGAAAGCTCTCCAGCCTATCCCTGCATCTTCCTGCTAAGAGAAAGATGGGCTATCTGCCAAGAATCTGCAGTTTGAAGAGTCATTGCACAATTACGTCAATCCGCACGACTCCCCAAAAAGGGCGGAGAAATGCAGATGGCAACTCTTGCTCACCCTTGAAGAACAATTATATATGTTTATCCCATTTAATCACTTTCATATGGCAAGGAACTTGCAGAGGAGTCTGGTAATTGCATCGTCCTGCAATTTTAAAAGGAATATATCATAAAATTCTGACTTTAAAGGGATAGTTCATCCAAAAAATGAAAATTGTCATCATTTGCTCATCTGTTGTTGGTTTCAAACCTGTTTGAGCTTCATTATTCTGTTGAACACAGAAGAAGATATTTTGAAGAATGTTGAAAGCAGGTAGCTTTTTCCTGTTATAAGCTTTTTTTTGTACTATAGATGCCAACGGCTACCTTTTTTCAACAGAATTGTTAAATTTAGGTTTGATAATTGGGTCTTTGTTGCGTTTACCAACCCATTATGCATGTTTGAGTAATTCATTCATTCATTCATTTTCTTGTCGGCTTTGTCCCTTGCGGGGTCGCCACAGCGGAATGAACCGCCAACTTATCCAGCACGATTTTACGCAGCGGATGCCCTTCCAGCCGCAACCCATCTCTGGGAACTTCCACACACACATTCACACTCATACACTATGGACAATTTAGCTTACCCAATTCCCCTGTACTGCATGTCTTTGGACTGTGGGGGAAACCGGAGCACCCGGAGGAAACCCACGCAAACGCAGGGAGAACATGCAAACTCCACACAGAAACGCCAACTGACCCAGCCCAGCCGAGGTTCGAACCTGCGACCCAGCGACGTTCTTGCTGTGAGGCAACAGCACTACCTACTGCGCCACTGCGTTGCCCATGTTTGAGTAATTCTAATTCTAATTTCTGTGGAAGCATGTTTAAACATAAATACATTTGCTACCTTTGTAATATGAAAAAGATCTTATTTAGTAATACCGCCCCTCAATCTGCATGTCTCCACCTATGGCACCCTTTCTGTTTACTGAGCAATTAGAAATGTAGAGATGGTCGGAGCCCTATAGTTTATAATTTTATTTTATTTTATTTTATTTATTATTATTATTATTATTATTATTATTATTATTATTATTATTATTATTATTATTATTATGGTTGTTATTATTATTATTTAAAAATAGTATCATGACTAACATTAATAATAATATTATTAATAATAATAATAATAATAAGAATAATAATTATTATTATTATTATTATTATTATTATTATTATTATTATTATTAGTATTATTAATATTATTATTAATATTAGTTATGATACTATTTTTAAATAATAATAATAACAACCATAATAATAATAATAATAATAATAATAATGTGTTAGTAATGATAGCATTTTAGCAGTGATTATTTAGCAGTTTATTATTATTGTTATTATTATTTTTTCATATTCAGCTACCAAAAAATGTGTGAGATTTTAATCTCATTTTTAAAACTAACAAACAGTACATAAAAAAACAAAGTTAGGTTTTTCTATTCTTGCTGGTCATGTCAATTGAATAGAATATAAACAGACACACAGTATACCATTTATTTTGCTTCTGTGTATGATTTTGACATTTCCGAATGATATTTTCTTATATTTAATAAATGTGTCCATTAATGTCAATTCATGCCACACAGATCTAAGTTTAACTTTTGGACAAATTTGTATAGTTTTTTTATTTTCAAGCTGGTCATAACATTCGCAAAGTTATTTTAGATTAGTTTAGTTGAGTTTGACTCGTCACATAAAATTTTATTCTATTAATATACCTATTTATCTATGGTCATGTCGCACAGCTTCAGCCTTTACTTAACAAAGAGGAACTGCTGATTAAGTTCCCTCTATTTTCAGCATTGTATATATGTAATTTTAGCGCTCTTGATCAGGCTGCAGGCTTTGACCCAAATAGGCCGCACTGTGGACTCCCAGGTGTGAGCAGGCTGAAAACTTCCAGCAAGTCTTTCTCTCAGTACCGTGGTACCCTTCATGAGGGAAACAGAACTGCTGTACAGGCTTGTGTGTTTCAGTAAGTGGGTCGGCCGGGGCTCTGGTGGACTCGGGTGCTGCAGGCGTCTCTTCATTAGCGGCAGGGTGGTGTCAGAGGGCCCAGGTAATGCGCTCCCTCGGCACCCAGGCGAACGGGATGCTCATTAATCAGTGGGACGCGGCGGCAGAGCCCAGAACATCATTAGGCCCTGAAACAGTATGGGATACGGGGGTCACGCTCTCTTGACCCTGCATCAATAAGGCCTGGGAGAGGGAGACTGGCGTATGGTGATGATGATAGTGTGGACCAAACAGAGGAAGAAAGAGACAGAAAGAGAGACTGTGGTTACTATTGAGCAAGATCTGTTTGCTTAGTGTTGGTCGAAGACAAACATCGATGTCTTTTGAGGGTTGTTGTGAAGACTGACAAATTGTATGGTTGTATAATGTCAGCGTGAATAGTCAATAGTCCATATAAAAAATCAATAGAGGTGACTTGGAAATTCTCAGTTTGCGATTTGTAGTTTTGTGTTTGAGTAAAATTTAAATTATTATTTTTTTTCAGTTAGCTACTGATGACATCTCTTTCAAATGTAAAATGTTCTGTTCTTTGTTTAGTTTTGTTTTTCGTTTCTTTGTTTTGTTTTTTTTTTTGTTTATTTTGTTTTTTCATTTAGTTTTTTGTTTAGTTTTTTGTTTTTAATTTTTTTGTTTTGTTTTTATTTAGTTTTTTTATGTTGTTTAATTTTGTTTTCTTTTTTTGTGTTTAGTTGTTGTTTTTGTCGTTTTTTTGTGTGGTTTAGTTTTTCTTTTTTTGTTTAGTTTAGTTTTTTTTTTACTTTAGTTAAGTTTAGTTTTTTGTTTTGTTCTGCTTTTTAGTTTAGTTTAGTTTTTAGTTTTTAGTTTAGTTTTTTTAGTTTAGTTTTGTTTTGCTTTTTAATTTAGTTTAGTTTTGTTTTTAGTTTTTATGTTTTGTTATGTTTAGTTTAGTTTAGTTTTTTCATTTTGTTTAGTTTTGTTCATTTTTTTGTGTTTAGTTTTGTTGTTATTGTCTTTTTTTTGTTTAGTTTAGTTTTTCGGGTTTTTTTGTTTATTTTTTTTTTTAGTTTAGTTTAGTTTTTTTGTTTTGATTTGTTTTTAGTTTAGTTTTGTTTTTCGTTTTGGTTTGCTTTGCTTTGCTTTGTTTTGTGTTTTGTTTTGCTTTGCTTTGTATTTTGTTTGGTGTTTTGTTTTGCTTTGCTTTGTTTTGTGTTTTGTTTTGCTTTGCTTTGTATTTTGTTTGGTGTTTTGTTTTGCTTTGCTTTGTTTTGTGTTTTGTTTTGTGCTTAGTTTTGTGCTTTTTGTTCTTTGTTTTGTGTTTTGTGCTTTGTTTTGCTTTGCTTTGTTTTGTTTTTCAAAAAATAACAAAAAAGTGCCATGTGTTCTGTCTTTTTATATAATTTTTTAGACTACACATTTTTTGCATGTTTGCATGTTCGTCCCGTGTTTGCGTGGGTTTCCTCCGATTGCTCCGGTTTCCCCCACAGTCCAGAGACATGCGCAACAGGTGAATTGAATAAGCTAAATTGGTCCATAGTGTATGTGTGTGCTGGGTTGCGGCTGGAAGGGCATCCGCTGTGTAATAACATATGCTGGATAAGTTGGTGGTTCATTTCGCTGTGGCGACCCCTGATTAATAAAGGGACTAAGCCGAAAAGAAAATGAATGAATATTTGGTGGGATAACTTGGAAATGTTTGATATTTCGGACAATAAATGATTAAATTACATTATTTGACTTGAAGTTTGGAAAAAAATGTTTATCAGACCTTTATTGAATAAAACAAATATTATCAATGTATTTGAACCTATTTCTAAGTCAGTTCAGTGTTAATTCAGTTCAATGAGTGTCATTTTTTATATATTCATCCATTATCAAACAAATTAGATTAATCTCTAAATCAATCATTTTAGAGTCGATTTATTTCAATAAGTTATCAAAACTATAAAATAAGAAAATATATCTATAGGTAGTATAAAAAAGATCTGTTAAATAACAAGTTCTGTATTTAGTGATTCACAGGGTTTATTTTTGGTTATGAATTGCATTATGAGACTTTTTCTCCGCTTTGTAGACTTTTAATCTTAAAAATTTAACTCTGCAGTTTATCAAAGGGACTTCTACTGATATTTTAGTTGTTTGAAACAATATATTGTAAGAAAATAAGTCTTTAAAATAACAGAAAAAGTACTGTAGTTTATTAACCAGGTTTTTGTACTATAATTTACAATAGAACCCAGTTCATACGTAACTTCAAGCTATTAAAAATGGCAATAAAAGTCACTTTTTCCCACTTTTCAACATCAAACATTGTTGGAGGAAAGATCAAGGTTCCATAATGCAATTCAAAAGCATACATAAATGAAAAAAAAAAAAAACATAAATCTCCAAATTTGGTAAAACTGTACAGAAAATAATAGTTTCGATTCAGTTCAAGTTTTGTTCTCATCTGATGGTGTCTTTTAAACCCCATCAAATCAAGTCAGAGTTAACATTGTAAAGTTCTGTTTAATAACAAACGTATTTTCTCTTTATTTCTTCCAGATCTTGGTGAACTCCATTACCCAGCCTGCCCTGCTGTATGAGAACGTCGTGGTGAGCGAAGGGAGCCCAATATTAAGGGACATGCTGTTCAGCCCTGACCACCAATACATCTACACACTCGCAGATAAAGAGGTAAGACTTCAGGGACTGTGATGTTTGAGTGTGTTTAATTTGTCCAGAATGTTCCGGGGACAGCAGTCTGGTTTGGTCACGCACCCTAAAAATCCCCAAAGACGTCAAATAGACAGGAAAAACATACACTCACAGAAGGAAAGTTCAATTGAAGAGATACATTTTTTATTTTCTTCCCCAAAGAACTTCCCTGACAAATGGACGTAGAGAAGTTTTGTTCTCATAATATTTGGTTTTTAATATGATTTTTTTTTTCATAGCAGCTTTTGTAGTAGCATTTTGTGTTTACGTTTGTATAATTGCGCGTTTGGCAGACACTTTAAGATTTTTATGTTTAAGCATTCACTGAGAATCAAAGCTGTGACTGGATTTGCAATCACCATTTTTGAGATGCTTACTGGTACACTTTTCTTTTGCCATCTGGTTCAACTCTTAAAAAACAGCTTCATTTTATTTAGATTTTTTTTTTTTTTTATGCCAAAACATATTTTCTATGCACAATAATAATAATAATAATAATAATAATAATAATAATTAGTCTCTTTATTAATCCGGGGTCGCCACAGCAGAATGAACCGCCTAATAATAATAATAATAATAATAATAAATGAATAATAATAATAATAATAATAACAATCTTTGTTTATATTATTATTATTATTATTATTATTATTATTATTATTATTATTATTATTATTACTATTATTATTAATATTTTTATTTATGTTATTATTATTGTTGTTATTATTATTACCAATGATAATGATGATGATGATGATGATGATAATAATAATAATAGTTTATTATTATTAATAATAATAATAATAATAATAATAATAATAATAATAATAATAATGATAATAATGATAATAATTGTTGTTGTTGTTGTTATTATTCATAATTAATAAATAAGATAAACTATTTAAATTAAACACATTTTTTTCAAACATTTGTAGATAATTCAATACAGTTTAATAATAATAATAATAGTAGTAGTAGTAGTAGTAGTAGTAGTAATTATGATACTAATATTAGAATTATATTAGTATTAGCAATAATAATAATAATAATAATAATTATAATAATAATAATAATAATAATAATAGTAGTAGTAGTAGTAGTACTAATTATGATACTAATATTAGATTTATATTAGTATTAGCAATAATATTAAAAATAATATTAATAAAAATAATAATACTAATAATAATATTAATAATAATAATAATAGTAGTAGTAGTAGTAGTAGTAATTATGATACTAATATTAGATTTATATTAGTATTAGCAATAATAATAAAAATAATATTAATAAAAATAATAATACTAATAATAATATTAATAATAATAATAATAAATATTTGCATTAATACTACTACTACTAATAATAATAATAAATAGTTGTATTAATACTACTACTACTACTACTAATAATAATAATAATAAATATTTATATTAATAATAATAATAATAATAATAATAATAATAATTATTATTATTATTATTATTATTATTATTAATGTTATTTTTTATTGCTAATACTAATATAAATCTAATATTAGTATCATCATTACTATTACTATTATTAATATTATCATTATTATTATTATTATTATTATTATCTACAAATGTTTTGAATATGTTTGAACATTTTTTTTTATTATTTAAATTGTTTGTTTTTTTATTTACTTGTTTGTTTTTAGAAATGTATATATGCAGGCATAGTTTATATTTGTCATTTAAGCCCAGCATTAAAGTGATTTAGTGTAAAGGTTTTAAAGATGACAACAAGCACAAATATAATGCAACTGGAATTGGTTTTGCAGATGCATCTCTATTATTATGAAGAAAAATATAATGTTTTATTAATTGTTAATTTTTATAGGAATTGGTTCGATAGTGTGTGTGAGCATGTGTGAAAAAGAGCGACCTGTATCGTCTCCTGATTGTCTGCATGCGATATTCGACATTGTGTCATCCCCCCCTTCCCACTTCTACACACACTCACACACACACATACATACATACGCACACACACAGCCGCGGTGCCTCTGGTAATTCACCACTTATCAGAGAAAATTGAGGAAGGCCTTCTCTGATCTTTTCTGATGGAAAGAAAGCGTCCAAACCCCCGTCACCCCCACCATCTCCCCCCCCCCCAACCCCCACCATCTTTTCACTCAAACAGAGGCCTGGAGAATTTTCTCTCCTCTTCTTCCGTCTCGCTCCTTCCTTTGTTTTCCTCTCGCCTTTCTCTTCTTTCTTTCATCTTCTCCTCACTAAGGGCTGATTGGAGTGCTTCCTGTCTTCCTCTCATTAAAGGGCATTTCCTTCATCACCGTAACCCCATTCACTCCACACTGGTCTGCACCGCCTCTGATTACAGCCAAAAAACATGCTCAATATTCAAAATATTCTTTTTCACTAAGCAAATAAATGAATATCTTCTTTATGCGTATTTTGTCTTAATCAGCATCTTTAATTCTGGGACAAAATTGTAATGAATGGAAAATGCGTTACTGTAATGTAAGAATGTTCGTATTTACATCATGTAAAAATAATAATTAATAAGTAATAGTCATTATGGATGGCACGGTGGCTCAGTGGTTAGCACTGTCGCCTCACAGCAAGAAAGTTGCTGATTCGAGTCCCGGCTGGGTCAGTTGGCATTTCTGTGTGGAGTTTGCATGTTCTCCCCTTGTTGGCGTGGGTTTCCGCCGGGTGATCCGGTTTCCCCCACAGTCCAAAGACATATGCCATAAGTGAATTGGGTAAGCTAAATTGTCTGTAGTGTATGAGTGTGTGTGTAAATGAGTGTATGGGTGTTTACCAATACTGGCCTGCAGCTGGAAGGCATCCGCTTTGTAAGCCATATGCTGGAATAGTTGGCGGCTCATTCCGCTGTGGCAACCTCTGAAATAGAGACTAAGTCAAAGGAAAATGAATGAATGAATAATAGTCATTATTACTATTATCAGTCAGTATAATGCACTCTCATGGTAATTCGTAACTTTTTTTTTGATTTAGTGACTAATTCATGCAAGTTTGTACAATCTCATTTGCACATTTTACTCTGATTTGCTCATCCCCCAATGACGGTTGGAGTTAGGGGTGAGTTTTGAGGGCACACCCTAATATGTATGTACAGTATTATGTGCTTTAAAAACCACTTACAAAACAAAAAATGCATGTACTCTTCCTTGTGCTAGATTAAAACTAGCATAGAGCGCCATCTGCTGTTAATTCAGTTAACCGCAAGGAGCAAACTTCGCCAATTGACGAAAGTGAAGGAAAAAACCTCAAAAGGAAAAAAACCAGCTTGAATATTAATAGTTATTAACTAAGCTCTCAATCGATTCCAGAGAGAATCGCGACGCATTTCAAAAATCTGAGAATCAATAACATTGATTTACCTCCCAGCCCTAATATTTACGTAGTAGGTAAACTGTTAATAATTTCCTGTAGAATCTACAGGAACTTACTAGCAGTTCACCAGTAGCTTACTGTAAATCAGTAAAAGCAAAATTCTGTATTTAAATTTACAGCACTATTTATCTTACTGTATATGTATTTTCAGTATGTGTTTTATCTTTACCGTAAAATATACAGTGATTTTCTTAATGGAACTTTAAAATACAGTAACATCCTGCATGACAGTCCTACAGTAAAATGCTACATATTACAGTTAAAAGCTCTGTCTTTTACACAAATTAAGTGTAAATTGTTAAGAAAACATGTTTTCGTACAAATTAAATTGTATGAATTTGCATGAATTAGTCATTTTTCTGAAAAATGAGTAAAATAGTCACTAGGGCTGGGATAATAAATCAATGTATTGATAATCGAGAAATGATTCTGCATAAATTTTGAACACTTTTGAATGGATTGTGGTTTCTCTCTTAAATCAACTACCAGTCTTTACACATACCACTTGATGGTAAAACAACCATTAATAAAGTCGACAATTTAAAGGGCACCTATTATGCAAAAATCACTTTTATAAGAGTTGTGTGGCAACAGTCTGTGAATATAACCAGCTTCTAATGGTTGAAATGTATTCATTTTATTTTTTATAATCACACTTCATAAAAAATACCTATTAGTGATGGTCTCTCTTTTATTAGCATAGGATGTTTTGCTTTTGTATATCCCACTATGCTGACACATTTGTAGCTCTGCCATCTTTTGAAAAGAGCACAATCTCATTTGAATTTAAAGCGACAGTAACCAAAATGGCGCAATTGGATCAAAGCTTAAAAGGGGCAGTTTCAAAGAGATATTAAACCTTGGGGTATTTTGAGCTCAAACTTCAGATACACAAACATAAGCACTAGTGACATCAGACACTTATTTTACATATTGTAAATGTAATGAAAACATTTAAGCGAATTAGAAGAGCGTTCATAGTGGGCTGTTAATCCACAATAATCTTGTGGAAAGTCATGGTGTGGGTACATTGGACCACTTACAAAACCAAAAGCACAAGTACTCTTCTTTGTGCTCACTAAAGTCTGGTTTATACTTCTGCGTTGAGTGATCACCGTGATCCACGTCGCATGCCTTGCGCGTAGCTGTGCATATATACTTCTGCGTGCTGTTTGTGTTGCTCTGCGATAACACTTCCGAAACGCTAGCTGGCAGTAGGTTGTTATGTTCCTCTGTGTCGAGTTTCATGGATGTTTTGTTTTACCTGAATGCTACCTTAATTTACAAGTAGCTAAAACTCGCTCATTTAGAGGCAAGAACCAGAGGACATGCAACAACTTTAATCATAAGGTAAATACAAAACAAAAATTTCCATCTGGAGCTCCTTCACTGGACTCGACACTTGTATACACACGCTCCATCGGGCTCGCAGCTCTCAACACCACCTACACTCGTCACAGCTACCAAACCGACCAATCACAGAGCTTGTGCCATGCGTCGTTGCGAAGTGTAGTTACATTTTTTTGAGAGCTACGCGTCAGCCGCTGCGAGGGCTATGCGACCACGCGAAGGCTGCGCCAGACCATACACGAGCACTTGACGCAGAATTATAAATCAACCTTAAGAGCATACGATTAAAACTAGCATAGAGCGCCATCTGCTGTTAATAACTATAAGCTCAGAATTGATTGCAGAGAGAATCACTATGCATTTCAAAAATCTAAGAATTGATAAATTAATTGCAATACATTGATGTTCCTTATGAGATTTGGCTGGTAATTACAATTACTAATCATTGTTGTTATGAAACATTATGATATTATTAGTTAATAATACTGCGTTTATGGTTGAACTTACTTACTAAATACATACATAAATGCATAAAAATGTGAATAAGTGAATGAATAAATGATGGTTCTTGCTGTAGTACATTAATGAGAATTGCTTTGGATAACTGCAAACTCAAATAATTACCCAGTTGGTTTCTTTTATAATACTTGTACTAGAATTTTGTTAGAAATTATTATATTAATTACATATTCATGGCTAAAAATCATATGCAAAATGCAACACGATTGCTGATTGTGCATTGTTTTTAATGATTACTCCATGAATAGCGGTGTATAACAACTGCTTTCAATTATTTACAAGAACGTGCGGCTGATTCTAAAACTTTGTGGATGCATTACAGACACATTTACCAAACAATATAGATGTGTACAGGCTTTATAGAAAATGATCTTTAATATTAATTTCCCAATCATTGATTTTTTGATCGCAAGATCTCGCTAGCCTGAAGGGGCACATTCAAGAGTTCAAATGTACACCAGAAAAAAAAAACTGACATGGAGAAAATGTCCAGTCATATGGGAGCTGACCTCGTATCACACCGTAATTTACAAGCTAAGCCCAGCTGCTGACCTTTCACCTCACCGGGACCCTTAGATCCAGACAGTTGTTTACTATGGAGTACAGCTACTTTCAGTGCTATATATTCTTTAAAAAGAGCTATAATTGAAATCTGTAGCTCCATGAAGGCCATTTCTAGATCTTTTATTTTAAAGGAAGACACTTTTAGGATTTAGTAAATCCAGGAATAAAAAAATATATATTTGATACATTGTTTTTCACAATAAGTAGCATTTTTTCCCCTCCTTAAATTGATTTCATGTTGTTGTTGTTTTTATTTTTCATGTCAATTTATGGTTTAAATCTCATAGATACCAATAAAATGCAGAAGTGGCATTTATTAATTACATATAGTGTTTAATACTCCTCATAGGTGACCTTAATGTGTTTACAAGTTAGTTACATATGAATAAATATTGTTTATAAATTATGTCATTTAATTAAAGTTTTGAATGCTAAAAAATATGATTATAAAAGAATATTATAATGAGAGAGTCATTGATTCGTTCATTAAAAACGATTCATTCAAAACAGCTGATTCACTGAGGAATGAAGCAGCTGTCTGTCTTTAGCTGCATATTTTATCAACATGCAATTAGCAAGTTTTATTTTTAGATAAAAAAAGGAAACGCAAAACACAACATAAAATATTAAATATGTGCATTTTAATTTCAATTTTTGATACTTGTGAAGTGCTGTTAATTTACTTTGTTACTTGTGGTCTGTTAGAATTCTTCATCCTGACTGGCTGGAAAGTGTGCAGTAAAATCGTTTAATGCACATGTAGTTCCGGTCGGTTTTGATCACAGATGAAATAAATGTGCGATCCCCAAACAGTAGTAACTCAATGACAGTTTGCCCGAGTCTTCATTCATCTGTGTAATCTGAAGCCAGTGATGTGCATTACCAGGGAACCAATGGGGATTACCCATTTGCAAATATACTCAAACATATTTATAATACTGAGGTAGCTAGCACATGTTACTATGAGCTATTAGAGATGTCTGTATCATTTACATGCACACACACAACCACTGTCTTATGCGCACATACACTCTCTCTCTACCGGTGATTGATTCAAAGCGGAGGAATCTAATGTGTCATAACTAAAATAAATTTGGTCAAATATCATGCTGTAAAGAGCAATACTAGTTTAAGCTTGTCTAAATGACCACGGAATAAGCAGGATAATAAATTGCTTGCTGCATGTTAAAGTATTCTAAATGCATTTTGTAGAGGCAAAACCCCTCCGCTTTGTGTTGATTATCCCTTACGTGAACCATTTATTCATTTATTATTGTTTTAAATTTATTATTGTCTCACATGGTCGCCCACTGAAGCTAAGCAGGGCTGCACCCGGTTAGTACCTGGATGTGAGTTTACATGGGAAATATGGGTTGCTGCAGAAAGTGGTGTTAGTGAGGCCAGCAGGAGGCGCTCAACCTGCTGTCTGTGTGGGTCCTAACGCCCCAGTAAATTGATAGGGACTCTATACTGCTCAGTGAGTGCCGTCTTTCAGGTGAGACGTTAAACTGAGGTCCTGACTCTCTGTGGTCATTAAAAAAAATCCCAGGATGTCCTTCGAAAAAGAGTAGGGGTTTAACTCTGGCATCCTGGCCAAATTTGCCCACTGGCCTCTGTCCATCATAGCCTCATAACCATCCCCATATCATTATTGGCTTCATCACTCTGTCTCTTCTCCACCAATCAGCTGGTGTGTGGTGTGCGGTCTGGCACAATATATCTGCCGTCGAGTCATGGGGTGGATGAGGAGATTCCCCCAATGTGTAAAGCACTTTGAGGGCTTACTCACACTATGCTATCCGAATCGTGCCCAGGCCCGTTTCCCGGATCGTTTGAGAAGTGTGAGTACTCTGAATCGGGCTCAGGCACGGTTCACTTGGCCGGCCCTGGCCCAGTTGGAAGAGGTGGGCCAGAGCGCGGTTCACTTGGGCGCAGGCGCGGTACGCTTACAGTGTGAGTGCAAGCGTGCTTGAGCCCGAAACTGAAAGCGAGACGTGACTTTTAAAAGGGAATGTTTGATATGGATTAATTAATCATTCGTACTGTTCAATGAACGCAAACTGTCGTAGATTATTAAAGACGCAAATCCCTCACTGCACGTCAGCTGCGCCTTCAACAAACCTCCTAATTCCTGCAGCACGAGGACTTTATGATTGTTTATGAGCGTCAAAAGTGCCTGATCTGTTCGGCGAAATATTTGACTGCGTGTTACCGCATATCAAATGACTTAAACGATATAACTAAAGAAATCTCCACTGTGCTGAGCGAGAGCGCTACTGAGCAGTGCGTCATCGATGACGTAATCGCGCCCAGGCCCGAATGTAATGTGAGTGCGGGCCGCCGGGGGAGACGGGAGGGGGGACAAGCGTGCTCTGGCCCGGTTCAAGGCAACTGTACATAGTGTGAGTACGGCCTGAGTGTCTAGAAAAGCGCTATATAAATGTAAGGAATTATTAAATGTAAGGAATTATTAACAGTGACCTGTAAATCTTCACTTTATTGTAAAGTAAACAACCGTGATTGGTTTACCAGTTAGTTTTACAGGATTGCACCCACTGCACCTTATATTTTACAGATTTTAATCATTTTTTATATTTTATAACAATCTAATTAACATATTTCTGCTGCTATATATAATAATAAAACATAATGAAATTATCTAAATTAAACTTAATATTAAATACATTTTCTTTTATTTTTTAAAACAATTTTTAAAGAAATATACTCTTCAGTATCAAGTGTACTGTTTCATCAATTATCTTTTTATATACACACAATCAGGAATAAAGGACTTATATCTGCATATCATATTGTGTAGTCACTATTAACTCACCCTCAAGTGCTTTCAAGCTGGAGCTGTGTGATTTGGGAAATGAAGTAATTTCGATTTTTCGGCTAATGTCATTTTATTTATAAATAATATAGTAAAAAATATATATAATACAAAAACTATTTATTGCCATCATAATTTATTTTCAGGGGATACATTTGTACATCAGGTTACATTGTAGTTTCATCAAATTACGTTAATGATAGGTTAATTCAATTTTAAATGTACATCTTTAAAAATGTTGTAATACTTTTACTTTTGGTCTTCATTTGTAGACATGTAGTCTTTTTTTTTATACATTATATAGACATTATTGATGATTTCTAAACATTAATAAATTGTAAGTTAAAGCTTAATTCAAAGTAAAAGTGGATGCATCTAAACACTACTAGAAAAAATAAGCTTTCTGAACTGTTGATTGAGAACCAAAAATGGTTATTCTACAGCATTGTTGTGTATGAAAACCCCTTTTATACAAACATTCTTGCAGAGTGTAAAACAAGATTTAAACTCTAAACGCAAGTGCAAGAATGACAGTGTTAGATGATTTTGCCTTTGCTTTGCATTTATTTACTGTAATGGTTTCCAGTATACACACACACATATGTACACACACCTGCCTAAACCAACAGTGCAATCCATCAGAGCGTGGGGATAATTGTTTTTAATGTATCCACGTCTTCAGATGGAAAATGCTCTGTAATTGGTATAGATGGTTTCTGTATGAGTGGGATTTCGTGTTGAGAGGGCGGTCTTGATAACCCTTCAGCACATTAACTTAGCCTAGCGTTCTTTAAATGGAGCCGCGCGTGTATTCGCTGCGCGCTCGGACTGATGTTGATTTAAGTGCGGCTGCAAATGGCTTTGTTGGGAAAGAAGGTTTTATGGAGGAAGAATGTTTTGAACTATTAAAGCAAGCGAGGGGGAGGAAGTGCTTCTCTTACAGGAAGTTGTGTTCGTAGCGCTAGCGGTGACCACACAGAGCGATTGAGGTTGAGAGCCATTGTAATGGAGATGAAAGTGGTGTTGCTGTGGTCAGTGTGAGGGTGAGAATGTAAAAACCCTGAGGGTCAGATCATAGCCATGGAAAGGAAAGCAGACAAATAGTCTATTTTTTAAGCTTATGTGGAGTCTGTAATAAATGATTCTGGTCGTTCGGTGAATGCTACTGTATACAGTAGTCTAAAGACAAAGTTGTCTTTCTTTCTCTCTTTCTGATGTTATTTTTCTGCTGATAACATTGGTAATGATGCATTGTCATCCTGGTATTAATGTTTGTGTGTATCTGTATTTGAGCGAAAAAGAGTATGTACCACAATAAATAATACTAAAATAGCAAGAGACAATTCGAATGATAATATTTGAATCTGAAAGAGGAATCTAAGGGTGCTTTCACATCTGTGGTTCAGTTCAATTGGTCCGGACTAAGGGCAACAAACTGCTTTTTGATTGGTCAGAATTAATGTGCGGTAAAATGCCAATGGAACTCCTGCAAGTAAACACAGACACAATATGTCGTTTTTTACTAGGGAGGGACAACTGTGATGGCTGATTGCATCCCTGGTCATAATATACTATATCGTTTGTATACATCACTTTAGACAATATACAGTTGAAGTCAGAATTATTAGCCCCCTGAATTATTAGCACCGCTGTTTATTTTTTCCCCCAATTTCTGTTTAACAGAGAGAAGATTTTCTGCACACATTTCTAATCATAATAGTTTTACTAACTCATCTCTAATAACTGATTTATTTTATCTTTGCCATGATGACAGTAAATAATATTTTACTAGATATTTTTCAAAACACTTCTATACAGCTTAAAGTGACATTTAAAGGCTTAGCTAGGTTAATTAGGTTAACTAGGCAGGTTAGGGGAATTAGGCAAGTTATTGTATAACAGTTGTTTGTTCTTTAGCCTATCGAAAAAAAAAATAGCTTAAAGGGGCTAATAATTTTGTCCTTAAAATAGCTTTTAAAAAATTAAAAACTGCTTATATTCTAGCCGAAATTAAACAAATAAGACTTTCTCCAGAAGAAAAAATATTATCAGACATACTGTGAAAATGTCCTTGCTCTGTTAAACATCATTTGGGAAATATTTAAAAAAGAAAAAAAATTCAAAAGGGGGCTAATAATTCTGACTTCAACTGTATATATATTTCGTGAATGAAGCGCGGCTGTGGCTGGAAAACAATGTTTTAATGTATCGCAAACAATGAAGGCGCATTGCAAGTCACTTCAGGAGGAGGCGTGAAATAATTTAGCTAAACTGTGACATGGTCATCTTCCGGAAACATTACCAACGATCCATCATGTTTTTCCCTCTCTCTGTCAACGAATATTTTTTCTCCACACCCCATAAGATGGGACAGCACATCAGACTACGACAGCTGGATTAGTCCAAAAAGGTGCAGTACTTTTTGCGGTTAAGTCTGTTTTAGTTCGGATCATGTTCTCACCACAAACGAATCGCTCCAGGGTTCATTTGAAAGCGTACCAAGACCACCTCTTCAAGGACGTCTCTGTACGTTTTTTTTGTCCACTTTTGGTGCGCACTCGTGTGCGATTGCTTTATTAAAATCTGCCCAAACGAACCGCACCAAGTGGGAAAATTAGCTCTAGTGCGATTCAACTGATCTAAATAAGGCAGGTGTAAAAACACCCCAAGCTAAAGAAGGTTTCCAACGTTCTTCAAAATATCTTATTTTGTGTTCAACAGAAGAAAGAAACACGTAAAGGTTACAGGTGTATGCTTAATCTATTTTATCATAATCACAATTTGAAATGTTGTAATTTTGAAAATGCCAAAATCACAATAAAACTATATAAATATAACTCCAATATGTGTGTGTGTGACAGGCTTTAGCCAATTGAATCAGCACACACTCGTTCTGCCCAATCAACACGTCTCTAACCAAATGCTTGTACCGCCCACCATTAAAAAGCAAATAAAAACAGTTTGATGGAGTAAGATGACGTCTCTCTAGTCAGAGGACTCGTATAAACTGATTTCTTTCACCAGTGACTGAGTTTAGAATATAATAGATATATTTTCACTCAGTGTCATGGTGGTGCAGTGTGCAGCACGATCGCCTCACAGCAAGAAGGTCGCTGGTTCAAGCCCCGCCTGGGTCAGTTGGCATTTCTGTGTGGAGTTTGGATGTTCTCCCTGTGTTCGCGTGGGTTTCCTCCAGGTGCTCTGGTTTCCCCCAGTCCAAAGACATGGGGTACAGGTGAATTGAATAAGTTAAATTGTTTGTAGTGTGCAGTATGTGTGTGAATGCAAGAGTGTATGGGTGTTTCCCAGTGTTAAGTTGAGGCTGGAAGGGCATCCGTTGCGTAAAACATATGCTGGATAAGTTGGCGGTTCATTCTGCTGTGGTGACCCCTGATTAATAAAGGGACTAAGCCGAAAAGAAAAAGAATGAATGAATATTATCACTCATCTAGTTTCACTCTTCCTGTCTTGACATAGAAGTGAGACACTTCCTCTTCATGAAAGTGGATGCACAACAAATCTGAAGCTCTGTAAACTCTGTAACTGCCTTCATGAGAATTCTGGTGCGAACATGTCAAGTGTAAACCAGAGAATGTGAGAGAGTCTCCCATACATGAAGAACTGATATGTGTCTATGAAATGGTTGACTCACTGTTCTTGAAACCATGTTTTCAAAACTATTATCACATAAGAATGTATAGAGCTTTTTTTTTTGTGAAGCACACAGACTTATACATATATATATTGTGTGTGTGTGTATATATACACACACACACACACACACACACACACACACACACACACACACACACACACACACACACACACACACACACACACACACACACACACACACACACACACACAATATATATAATGACTACACACTATATAGGAAATATATACACTGTAAAAAATATCTGTTTACAGTTTTCACAAGTTTCTGTTTATTTACAGTTGTGAATTGCATTATAGGAACTTGATCTTTTCTGTCGACATTTGATGTTGAAAATTCAACTCTACAGTTTAACAAAGTGACTTTTATTGACATGTTTGTAGTTTAAAATAATAGAATGTATAAGAAAAAATATATAGAGAAATAAGTCTGTAAAATAACAGAAAATGTACTGGTGCATTACTACAAGGTTTTTGTACCTTAATAACTCCAACCCAGACAACATATCAGCTTAAACTACTAAAAATGTTAAGAAAAGTTGCTTTTTTTTTTTTTTTTTTTTTGAACTTTTTAAGATTAAAAGAAAAATCAAGGTCTCATAATGCAATTGAAAAGCATAAATAAATGGGGGAAAATACAAAATAAAAAAATAAATCGCAAAGTACGAAAAACTTTTCACTTGCGGATATGTCTTACAATGTACAATTAAAGCATGTTGTGTTATATTATATTAAAGTGTGTACCTCACACTATTGAGACAATTTATATTAAATTAAATTGAAACAAAATCAGTCAGAAAAAGCACAATTGCTTCTGTATTATCCGAATCGCACAACTCTAGTTAGGAAGCACTTGAGGGTGAGTTAATAGGGGATGAACTATCCTGAGTACATGAGTCAACTAAGGCTTAAGCTATTACTTTTCCTTTTTGGGTCTGGACCAAACAAACCAATAGAACTGAGCTGCAAGTGTGAAAACAACAAAAACCAAAACATTACAATCACCATTTGCATTGCTTTGATCTTAAAGTGCATCTCTGAGATGTTGTTGAGGCTCACATCGGTTCATTGTGTCCACCAGTGCTGTTTTTTTTTTTTTTTTTTTTTGGAGTTTTGGAGTGGGTTTGAACCATCCAGGATGAGGTGAATGAGTTTCACAGCCTGCTCTCTCTCAGTCTGCAGACCCAGAGGACCGAGCGCAGGAGAGAAGTGGAAATTAATTGGTTTGAAGCAATTTGTTCTGTCTTCTCCCCTTCATCTATCTTTTTTTTTCTCCCCCCCTTTTCTTTCTCCCCTCTCTTTTAAGTGGTCCTCCTCGTATGGAGGAAGGAGTCAATGGGAGAACTGCCCCAGGGGTCATTTTCTTTCAGATGGCGGCTCCTCGCGCTCCGTCTGCCTGAGATATTGCCGGCTCTTTGAGAACCGACAGCGGTCGAGGCAGACGGATCGTGATTGGATCCACTCCGGCTTCCTTCAAGCCATCTTTCATTAATTTTTTTCTCTCCCCACATTCACTTTTGTCCCTGTTTATCGTAATCGGAGGCATCTCGCCATCTCTCTTGTCAACAGCAGCGGCTAACAAGCCTCCGTCACCTTCTCTAGTCTGAGTCACGTTTTTATTTTCAGGTTTTATTATGTTTGAGAAAGTGGCCGGCTGCCATTCTTTTCTGAAAGATGGAGATTTTATTGTTCTCCTTTTGAATCTATAATATGATATAATAAAAAAGAAAATTAAACATATTTATATTATGTTATTTCTTGATAGAATGTTATTAACTTCTATTTTACAGATAATAGATTGTCTGTGTGTATATATATATATGTATAATATAATAAAATGTAATATTTAAAGATAAGTATTTGTGTCACAGTCACCAGCTATCCAGTGCAGATCGCTGGTAAACACAATCACTTATAGAACTACAAATCCGCCATTTTATGGACTACACTTGCAGTCATGCATCAACACCTGTTCCAGATCCTGACTGATTGCAAACACAGAGCTCATGCTGTTTATGTGCTAATTTCAGGACTATATACACAGCACACAAACACACAGACTTGGCTTGAGTCTTGTTGAACTGTAAGTGAACATTATGACGCATTTTCCTTGCCTTGCTGTGTTTTTGACCCTCGCTTTGATTAGTGTGTTTACATTGTATGCTGCCTGCCTTTTTTGACCATCTGCCTGTTATTTTGACTACGACTCTGGATTGCCCTCATACATGTTTGCTCCTGTGTTTGACTGTTGCTTGCCCGACCATTCTCTGTTCTATAAAGACTCTGCATTTGGATCCGCATCTCTGTTCTCAGCATCACTTCACTGTTACAATTTGTATATGTATGCACTTTCATAAATGTACAACATCTGTCACTGGGGCATTATCTTTTCAAAAGGTACAGTTTTGTTGCTAACAGGTACATTTCAATACCCAAAAAGCACAAATGTGTACCTCATAGTAGCTTAAAGGTACAAAAGTATAAATATATACACTAATATGGTACACAAGTGTACCTTTTGAAAAGGTATTGTCCCAGTGACAGATTTGTACTTTTGTACTTGTCACATACACAATAATACACTGTAGTTCAGTGAAATCCTTTTCCTGAGTATGTAAAAGAATTACTGATGAAACAGTAGAACATAATAATTAAAGTATATTTCTTACAAATATTAAAAAATATATATATATTAAAAAAAAATCATTTATATTATGTCATCTGTTATATTATAAACAACATAGGCTCATTCTGAAAACGTAGCCCTATGTACATTTCTGGAGATCACAAATTATTTAGCCAGAACTACGTATGGCTGCATTTTGTCTTTAAAATGAAAGCTATGGGGCGGTATGGCGCCGTTCCTTTTCACGCTTACCAGCTGACCGTTTACCTCCATGTGGATAGCTTTCCTGTTGTTACCAGTTTGTCCAGTTAGATTGCCATGTACGTCAGCGGACTTGAGATGCAGAGAGGAGTTGACCGTGATGACGGGGTTTGAGTCCAGTGAAGAACGGTTCCGGGAAGCCAGGAAGACAATAACAGAATCCAAAAATAAAATAAACGAGTAAATAACAGGGTGAGAATGTGGTAAAATCTAAAACTGTGGTAAAAAAATAGGGCGAGGGCTTTTCTTTTTCTGGATTGCTTGTCGGTTGGGTTTAGGAAAGTGGGTGAGCGGGTCAGTCGGTGCTTTTGAAAATACTATTGGTTGGGTTTAGGGAAGTGGGTGGTCGGTTCAGTCGATACTTTTTAAAATACTAATGGTTGACTTTAGGGAAGTGGGTGGGCGGGTCAGTCGGTGCTTTTGAAAATACTATTGGTTGGGTTTAGGGAAGTGGGTGGGTGGTTCAGTCTGTACTTTTGAAAATACAAATAGTTAGCTTTAGGGAAGTGGGTGGGCGGGTCAGTCTGTGCTTTTGAAAATACTATTGGTTGGGTTTAGGGAAGTGGGTGGGCGGGTCAGTCGGTGCTTTTGAAAATACTATTAGTTGGGTTTAGGGAAATGGGTGGGCGGGTCAGTCGGTACTTTTGAAAATACTAATGATTGGCTTTAGGGAAGTGGGTGGGCGGGTCAGTCGGTGCTTTTGAAAATACTATTGGTTGGGTTTAGGGAAGTGGGTGGGTGGGTCAGTCAGTACTTTTGAAAATACTAATAGTTAGCTTTAGGGAAGTGGGTGGGCGGGTCAGTCGGTGCTTTTGAAAATACTATTGGTTGGGTTTAGGGAAATGGGTGGGCGGGTCAGTCGGTACTTTTGAAAATACTATTGGTTGGGTTTAGGGAAGTGGGTGGGTGGGTCAGTCAGTGCTTTTGAAAATACTATTGGTTGGGTTTAGGGAAGTGGGTGGACGGGTCAGTCAATACTTTTGAAAATACTATTGGTTGGGTTTAGGGAAGGAGGAGGGTGAGTCAGTTGATTGGTCAGTTATTCAGTCATTCAGTCAGTCAAACAGTCAGTCAACAGCGACCTCTGGTGTATTTACACGGGAAGAGCAGGTGTGAATGGCACTCACGAGAGAAATTTGAGATCTAAAAAAGCGTACACAGCGGCCTCTGGTGGATTTGCGAAAACAAAAATTACAAAATAAAACATACCTCCTGGGACTTTTTTGGCGGTCTCCAGAAATGTATATAGAGGTACGTTTTCAGAATGAGCCTGGGTTGTTTATAAACATTTATTTTAAAGGTAATTGATTGTATGTGTGTATTTGTAAATGTATAATATAAGAAAAAGGTATTAACTTTAATTTTGTTGACTGTTGAATGTGTATATAGAGTATAATTTAGTATAACATAATTATTTGAAAATATATTATATTATATTATATTATATTATATTATATTATATTATATTATATTATATTATATTATATTATATTATATTTATGTATAAGAAAGTGTACAGTCAGAATTGCCATGATGAAAGACAGAGATATTATTGTTCCCCTTTGAATCTAGAAATTTATTTTTCGTAAACACAATCACACCATAATCCAGTGTTGCAATCCGTTCCCCATTTTAATATGTTGTCTTCCATACCTCAGGCTTATGAAGATATCGCGGCGCATTAGAGAACAGACAGCGGCCCTAATGTTCCCTGATATTGCTGTTTCTTTCCACCATTTCGTGCTGATCTGAGAAAAGATGGTGCTGCGCGTTGTCCATATTTGCCTCCCCCCTTTGCTCCTCGCATTATTTTTTTTTCACTTCTTCTCCATTTGTATCTCTTCATTGGATAATAGAAACGGCGCATGTTGTGCCTCAAACATCAAAAACTCCATTTCGTCGGGTTGACAGAACAATTTTCCGTTTCCCATATTCACACCCACTTAATTAAAAGTTGCTGATAGCCTCTGCGTGTCTCTGGGCTCGGCGGGAAGACATAAAGCTGTCCCGTACTGAGCCAGAAGAAACTTCGATTAGCGTTAGCTTGATTTAAACAGCGCTCGCTGCCGTTCGGACGATAAACTTTACAACGTTTATCTGAGGCTCCGAGGAATTTCATGGAAAAAAGGCCATCAGCGAGTTTGTCAGTTCGGTATATTGCTCATGTAGTTTGAGGAGATATTGTCTTTTTTTTTGTGGGTGACTCATGAAAGCTGTCAAGAGTCACATCAAAACGAAAAAGAAAGACATGTGGGATTATATTAGGCTTTAAGAAAATAAATTGGTTTAAGTTTTATTTTAGTTGTAGTTGTTTTTGTTTGTTTTTATTTGATAGTGACTATTGTCATCAGTGCATTCACCTTCAAAAAGAAAAGAAAAGTTTAATTAATATGAGATTCATTCATCCATTTTTTTTTCCGCCTTAGTCCCTTTATTAATCGGGGGTTGCCACAGTGGAATGAACCGGCAACTTATCTAGCATATGTATATATTGAATATATATAAGGGTGATGTGGTGGCACAGTGGGTAGCACGTTTGCCTCACAGCAAGAAGGTCGCTGGTTCGAGCCTCGGCTGGGTCAGTTGGCATTTCTGTGTGGAGTTTGCATGTTCTCCCCATGTTCGCGTGGGTTTCCTCCGGGTGCTCCGGTTTCCCCCACAAGTCCAAAGACATGTGGTATAGGTGAATTGGGTGAGCTAAATTGTCCGTAGCGTATGTGTGTGAATGAGGGTGAATGGATGTTTCCCAGTGATGGATTGCGGCTGGAAGGGCATCCACTGCGTAAAAACATGCGCTGGATAAGTTGGCGGTTCATTCCGTTGTGGCAACCCTAGATTAATAAAGGGACTAAGCCAAAAAGAAAATGAATGAATGAAAAAAAACATGTAAAACAGATTAAAATTAATTAATTGCAATTAAAAAGCAAGAGACAGAAAAATATTTTTGAAATGAGACTTAAAAGCACCAAGAGAAGAGCATGACCTGATATGTAAAGGCAGACCATTCCACAGGCAAGGGGCTGTGACAGAAAAAGCCCCGTCACCTCTTGATTTTAACCGTGATTTGGGAACAACTAGCTAAACTGGTTTTCCGACCTGATTGGCCTCAATGAAGTGTGCCAGTGAAGAAGCTCACCAATGTAAGTAGGTGCCAGACCATTCAAACAATTAAAAACAAATAACAATAATATTATAATATATATATATTATATTGTATTATTGTTTCTCTTGATTATTGCAATTTTTTTAATTTTATTTAATATTTTCCCCTAACATATAAATTTGGGCTACTAATTTTTGAACAGTTATCGTAAGTTATTTTGTTAGATTAGCTCAAGATTTGGCTTCAATACTGACTAAACTAATGTATATGCACAAATGTAATAATGTAAAGCATCCTATAGAAATGCTTATAGAATTGTGTTGGGTGTACTTATACTGTATATGCTGAGCACTGTACATGAACTAATGAAACCTTATTGTAAAGTGTGACCGTAACATTTAAAACAAACAGAGCTAATAAATTCAGTAAATCGGAATGGAGTATTTTCATTTAAAAATTTGATGTACAGTTTAAGTCAGATTTATTACCCCCCCCCCCCCCCCCCGTTTATTTTTCCCCCAATTTTCTGTTTAACGGAGAGAAGATTTTTTCAACACATTTTTAAACATAATAGTTTTAATAACTCATTTCTAATAACTGTTTTTTTTTTTCTTTGCCATGATGACAGTAAATAATATTTTTCAAGACACTTCTATACAGCTTAAAGTGACATTTAAAGGCTTAACTAGATTAATTAGTTTAACTAGGCTTTAGGGTAATTAGGCAACTTACTGTATAAAGATGGTTTGTTCTGTAGACTATCGAAAAAAAATATCTTAAATGGACTAATAATTTTGACTTTAAATTGGCTTTTAAACAATTAAAAACTGCTTTTATTCTAGCCGAAATAAAACAAATAAGACTTTCTCCAGAAGAATAAATATTATCAGACATACTGTGAAAATTTCCTTGCTCTGTTAAACATAATTTGGGAAATATTTAAAAAAGAAAAAAAAAATCAAAGGGGGGCTAATAATTCTGACTTCAACTGTATATCTGTAATTTATAATTATAACTTTCTAACTGCATTTATTTATTTATTTGGCTCATTAAGCTCTAATTCTCCAGCAGCACTAGTGTAATGTGTGTTGTGTTAGCAGATGTGGCTGTGAAAGCGTTTGAATCAGGGCTGGTATACAGTACAGTATCTGCAGCTCAAGTCAGTACAGTGAGGAAACTGGAGCCGTGTCTCTCTTTCTGAAGGTCAGGGTTCTTCTATCAGAGGAAGTATCAGCTCTCTGTAATCTGATTTGTGTGGCGGACGTCTTAATATAGACAACGTGACAAGACGGAAGGAGAAACTGCCAGCTCTTCACTTCACTAAGTGTGTGTGTGTGTGAGTAAGTGATAGTCAATGTATATGCTATTTATCAGTCACAAACTCTGGACATGTATTATGTTCTCATATACAGTGCATCCAGAAAGTATTCATAGCGCTTCCCTTTTTCCAGATTTTTTTAAGTTACAGCCTTATTCCCAAATTGATTAAATTAAATTATTTACTCAAAATTCTACACACAATACCCCATAATGACAGTGAAAAAAGATTTTTTGAAATTGTTGCAAATTTATTAAAAATAAAAAACCTGAAAAATCACATGTACATAAGTATTCACAGCCTTTGCCGTGAAGCTCTAAATTGGGCTCAGGTACATTCTGTTTCCACTGATCACTGGCCATCTAAGCTAAGTGATCGGGGGAGAAGGGCCTTAGTCAGGGAGGTGATTAATAACCCAATGGTCACTCTGTCGGAGCTCCATCGTTCTTCTGTGGAGAGAAGAGAACCTTACAGAAGGACAACAATCTGTGCAGCAATCCACCAATCAGGCCTGTATGGTAGAGTGGCCAGACGGAAGTCACTCCCTGCCTGGAATTTGCCAAAAGGCATCTGAAGGACTCTCAGACCATAAGAAACAAAATTCTTTGGTCTGATGAGACTAAAATTGAACTCTTTGGAGTGAATGCCAGACGTTACGTTTGGAGAAAACCAGGCACCGCTCATCACCAGGCTAATACCATCCCTACAGTGAAGCATGGTGGTGGCAGCATCATGCTGTGGGGATGTTTTTCAGCAGCAGAAACTGGAAGACTAGTCAGGATAAAGGGAAAGATAAATGCAGCAATGTACAGACATCCTGAATGAAAACCTGCTTCAGAGTGCTCTTGACCTCAGACTGGGGCGACGGTTCATCTTCCAGCTGGACAATGACTCAAAGCACAACGCCAAAATATCAATGGAGTGGTTTCACAACAACTCGGTGAATGTCCTTGTGTGGCCCAGCCAGAGCCCAGATTAAATCCTATTGAACATTTCTGGAGTGATCTAAAAATGGCTGTACACCGTCGCTTCCCATCCAACCTGATGGAGCTTGAGAGGTACTGCAAAGAGGAATGGCCAAAAATTCCCAAAGACAGGTGTGCCAAGCTTGTGGCATCATATTCAAAAAGACAAATTTCTGCCAAAGGTGCATCAACAAAGTATTGAGCAAAGGTTGTGAATACTTGTGAATAAAGACATGCACTTTAAGTGAATTGAATAAACTAAATTGGCCATAGTGTATGTGTGTGAATATGTGTGTATGGATGTTTCCCAGAACTGGGTTGCAGCTGGAAGGGGATCCACTGTGTAAAACATATGCTGGATAAGTTGGCGGTTCATTCTGCTGTGGCGACCCCTGATGGATGGAGGGACTAAGCCAAAGGAAAATGAATGAATGAATGATTATTATATTATATTATATTATATTATATTATATTATATTATATTATATTATATTATATTATATTATATTATATTATTTTATATTATATTATATTATATTATATTATATTATATTATTTTATATTATATTATATTATATTATATTATTTTATATTGTGTATTATATTATATTATATTATAATTTATTATATTTTATTATATTATTTTATTTTATATTATATTATATTATTTTATATTATGTATAATACTATATTATAATATATTATATTATATTATATTATATTATATTATTTTATTTTATATTATATTATATTATATTATATTATATTATATTATATTATATTATTATATTATTATATTATATTATATTATGTTTTACATTATTTTATTATTATACATTGAGGCCAACCATAAAAACCTTTTAGACTTTTATACTGTGCAAAATAATGGCACTATAAAGAACAAGTGTGTTCGTCCAAATTTTGACTAGTAGCATAAACACAAGACACTTTGCAGCAATTAAAACCAAATCACAGTTCACCTTGCAGCTGGAGGCAGACATTCTTGGCTTTCTTTTACCAGTCTGTCTTCTCTCCTCACCTCTTTCTCCCCCCCACTGCATTTCATCATTTTGCACCACTTAATTTGCTTTTTTTTCCCCTCTTCTTGCCATGATTTTAGCAAGGAGCTCATCCAGACGTGACACACTGACCAACAGAGCTTTTCCAGAGCCCAGATGTTGACATGCTGATATTCATAAACCACACACACACACACACACAAATCCTTGACTGTGTGTTGTGTTATTGATAAAGCAGGAGGTTTATTGAGCTCTGACACGTAGCAACGAGTGCTCGCGCTCAATAACACTCTGCACCGTGAAGGCCGTTTCTGCTCGCATATTTACCCTGCCAGAAACGCGGCTGAATTTGGAGTATGAATTAGCATTTGACCGACGTTTATTGGAGGTAAAATGCAGAGATGGCAGACTGAAATGACTAACATGAATTGTGTTCTATCATTTGTTTGCTTGTTTGTTGTGTGAACAGGAAGTTACCTTTTGCAATTTGAAAGCTAATTATGGAGTAATTAATGTATGTAGAGAAATTTGATCTGGATATATTGTAAGAGAAATGTTTTTTTTTTCATATTTTATTTTATTTTTAAAATTGTAGTTTATTTTACCTTATTTATTTTGTTTTATTTTATTTAATGTTTTAATTTTTAAAACAATTTTATGTTATTTTATTATTTATTTTATTTTATTTTATTTTTTATTTTAATTACATTTTTAAAAATTATTAAATTTGTACAATTATTTCATTTAATTATTTTTTATAAAATTTTATTTAATTTTATTGTTTTTTATTGTTTTATTTTATTTTGTATTTAATTTTTACAATTATTTAATTTAATTTAATTTTGTTTTATTATTTTTTAATTATATTTTTTTTTCATTAATTCTTTAAATTTTACAATTATTTAATATAATTGATTTTTTATTTTATTTTATTTTGTTATTTTTCATTTTATTTTATTTTTTTCAATTATTTAATTTTTACAATTATTTAATTTAATTTAATTTATTTATTTTTTATTATTTAATTTTTACAATTATTTTATTTTATTGTATTTTAATTTATTTTTTATTTTATTTATTTATTTTTTATTTTATTTTTATTTTTATTTTTATTTTTTTAATTCTTTAATTTTTACAATTATTTATTTTAATTTATTTTTTTATTTTATTATTTTTCCTTTTATTTTATTTTTTCAATTATTTAATTTTTACAATTGTTTAATTACATTTTATTTTTTTATTTTTTATTATTTAAATTTTACAATTATTTAATTTTATTTAAAAAGTCTAAGGTTTTTATTTAAAAGTCTAAGGTCTTACAGGTGCGTTCCTTCACTTATATGACTGCAGATTTAGCAATTTATCATGTGTGAGTGTGAGTGACCCTCTCACCCTGACTCAAATTAGCCATGGACATGGACACCCCACTGGGCTTCCTGAACATTGATGGCCATACATTATTTATGTTTTGTGAGGGAGATACTCTTTAAGAAATGTAACCTACAGTATTTTAGCAAAGCCTTTATTCTAATTCTAAAAATATGGTTCATACCAAAATGAACATTTGCTGGTAATTCACTCACCCCCGGACTCTGCAAGATGTAGGTGACTGGTTTGAAATGAGTTTTAATGCCGTTCATGTACAGTAGCCTTTGATCTGCATTTAAGAATCACCTCTGACCACAGTTTTGTATATACATATTCAATACAAATTTGTACTCAAGGCTCCTGATGATACATTGAGTTTAAAATGAAAAACAAAAATCTTTTATGTTTTAAATCTTAAAACCTGGTGCTTCAAATTTTAACATTTTGGAACTTATTTAGCTTAGCTTAGCATAAATAATTGAATCAGATTAGACCGTTAGCATATCACTTCAAAAAATGTAAAAGAGTTTTGATAATTTTCCTATATAAAGCTTGACTGTTCTGTAGTTACAACGAGTACTAAGACTCACGGAAAACAATTAAAAGTTGCTATTTTCTAGGCTGATCTGGCTAGAAACTATACTCTCATTCTGGTGTAATAATCAAAGAACTTTGCTGCCATGCCATGGCTGTAGCAGGCACAATAATATCACATAGCCAAGTTGGAAGTTACCTAGCTGGGGACTGTTTTCAGGTTCTGCTTAATATCATTGTGCCAGCTGTAGCCATAGAGTGATTATTACACCAGAATGAGATAGTTACTAGCCATATCAACCTCAAAAATAGCAACATTTTATTTTCCGTCAGTCTAAGTCACAGGTTTCAAAGCCAGTTCCTGGAGGGCCGCAGCCCTGGACAGTTTAGTTCCAACCCTGCTTCAACACACTTACCTGTAGGTTTCAAACAAGCCTGAAGGACTCAATTAGTTTGATCAGGTGTGTTTAAATAGAGTTGGAACTAAACTGTGCAGAGCTCCGACCCTCCAGGAACTGGCTTTGACACCTGTGGTCTGAGTACTCTATCTAACTACGAAAAAGTCAAGTTTTAAATAGGAAAACTCTGTCTAAACTTCTTTAAAAAAGATTTTGAATGATATGCTAATGGTCTAATCCGATGCAATGATTTATGCTAAGCTAAGCTAAAATTGATCCTGCCAGACCAGCTGAATAAATTCCAAAATGTTAAAATTCAACTGTTTAATGCTATAAAATGAGCATATTTCCGTAAAAAAAGTGGAGTGTTCTTTTAATCTTCTAGTCAAGACAAAATTACCATTAACATTTTGGATGACCTGAAGGTGAATGGTTTTTAGATTTTTGGCCGAACTCTTCTTTTATTACAACTCTGAGCAACAAGTACAGTCACCTTGTGTACCAATTGACGAATAGTTTTGGCTGCATGAAGTGTCTCTCTTTTTCTCCTTCTCTCATTCTCTCTCTCTCTCTCTCTCTCTCTCTCTCTCTCTCTCTCTCTCTCTCTCTCTCTCTCTCTCTCTCTCTCTCTCTCTCTCTCCTTTTTTTCATTCATCCTCTCCCTGTAGGCTGTGTCTGGCTTCCTGGCCATGATCTATGGTTTCATCTGCCATTTCTTCTTTTGTGCGTGGCCAAATGGAAGATAGATGAACAGGGAGGCTTAGATGGGGGGCGTTAAAAGAAAAAAAAGAGGCCTCCTAGTCTCCAAAGTTTGCTCTTTTTAAATTAGGCTGTGTCATTTTAAGGGGGGGGTTAAAGGGGCAGAAGAATGACCTATTCATTTGCCGTGTGTTCATGGAAAATGTGCGCTTGCTCTCTGAGGTGTGTGTGTGTGTGTGTGTGTGTTTGTGGATGAAAAAATAAGCTATCGATCATCACAGCCACCTTTAGAGCATGACCAATTTTTGGCCCAAATTGCACAGATGGTGCAATTACATGCAGCGGGTTTATCCAAGCCCCTCACAGAATAAAGAAAACACACCGTCCTCAATTACATCTGCACAAACCTTCTCAGATATTCAGTGTTTGGATTCTGACTGGATTCTGATTTCTGACGCATTGAACACAAATGTGTCAGTGGTTAGTGTTTTTAGTTTTGTTTAGTTTTATACAAAGTTTATATACAGGTATATATATATATATATATATATCTATATAGTTTGTTACAACTTTATGTATGTCATTTTATTATTTGAATATTATTAAGGCATCTTTAAACAGCAAAGTTGTAGAAAACAAAACCTGAAGCAGCATAAATTTTCAAAAATGTGTATTTCCACTTACCGTTTAATGAATTCTGAGCAGACACAGACCACATGATGACTTTATAATGTTCATTCATTCATTAATTTATTCATTCATTCATTTTCTTTTCGGCTTAGTCCCTTTATTAATCCGGGGTCGCCACAGCGAAATGAACCGCCAACTTATCCAGCACGATTTTACGCAGCGGATGCCCTTCCAGCCACAACCCATCTCTGGGAAACATCCACACACACTCATTCAAACTCATACTCTACGAACAATTTAGCCTACCCAATTCACCTGTACTGCATGTCTTTTGGTCTCTGGGGGAAACCAGAGCACCCAGAGGAAACCCACGCGAACGCAGGGAGAACATGCAAACTCCACACAGAAACGCCAACTGACCCAGCCAAGGCTCGAACCAGCGACCTTCTTGCTGTGAGGCGACAGCACTACCTACTGCGCCACTGCGTCGCCGACTCCCCCCGAACAAACAAACAAACAATCATTCAAAGGGAAAAAATGTGAACAATATTTTATATATTCTGCTTAATGTTTTGTTATTCACTCAAAAAAATAACTCATTGGATGAACTCAATTTAATTGAGGGCAGGATTCCATCCAATAAATTTGTTTAGCACCAACTAAAAAACTATTTACACAATTACATGAAATTAAGTTGGTCCAACATGATTTTATCACATAAAAGTTAACTTAAACTCAAAGGTCTAATGAAATCATGTATGTCTCTTACGTGTCGTACATTTCCAAGTCTCTTAGTTTTATTTGAAATGATCCTAAATGAACTAAAAGAAACATTTTAAGCATATTTCATGAGTTACATATACATTAGGACAGTTATTGCTCACTGAGCAAAACAACAAACTGCATTTCTGCTAATTAAGCTGCCAAAACCCAAAGCATGGCTGCTTCTGCAAGGTGGTAATCTTAAAACTCAAAGCATTACATGAAAATCGTCCAAATCTTCAAACTAAAGTGAAGATTAAACTCTAACAAGTCTTTCTATTAACTTTGCACCTAAGATTACTTTTACTATCAACATTTCCCTCACTTAATTCAATCCCACACAAAGCAAGCTGGGAACTGTAAATCTCCTAACCAGGTACAGTAGTTGGATCAATACTATTTCTTCATGTTGTCCCAATACAAAACGCTTAAGTTAACTTAATGGTTTACAAATTTAAGACTGAACATAAAACAAATAAATTGGCCAAAAAATGACAAGAATTGTGTTCAGCTCATTTTAAACAGGTAGTTTGAACAAGCAGCAAAATCTTTTTTTTGTGTGTATATATATATATATATATATATATATATATATATATGTATATATATATATATATATATGTATATATATATATATATATATATGTATATATATATATATATATATATGTATATATATATATATATATATATATATATATATATATATATATATATATATATATATATATATATATATATATATATATATATATATATATACAGTTGAAGTCAGAATTATTAGCCCCCTGAATTATTCGTCCCCCTTTTTATTTTTTTCCCCAATTTCTGTTTAACGGAGAGAAGATTTTTTTCAACACATTTCTAAACATAATAGTTTTAATAACTCATTTCTAATTTATTTTATCTTTGTCATGATGACAGTAAATAATATTTTACTAGATATTTTTCAAGACGCTTCTATACAGCTTAAAGTGACATTTAAAGGCTTAACTAGGTTAATTAGGTTAACTAGGCAGGTTAGGGTAATTAGGCAAGTTATTGTATAATGATGGTTTGTTCTGTAGACTATCGAAAAAAAAAAATTAGCTTAAAGGGGCTAAAAATGTTTATTCTTTTATTCTAGCCAAAATAAAACAAATAAGACTTTCTCCAGAGTAAAAAATATTATCAGACATAATATTTAAAAAAGAAAAAAAAATTAAAAGGGGGGCTAATAATTCTGACTTCAACTGTATGTATGTATGTACATATATATATATATATATATATATATATATATATATATATATATATATATATATATATATATATATATATATATACAGTATACACACACACACACACACACACACATTAGCTGGCCATAGAGATGGTCCGGCACAGACAGACATGGCTGCCGGTGGAGGACCGGCTGTGCCCACACTGCCCTCAGCAGCTGATTGAGATGGAGCTGCACTTCCTCACTGAGTGCATGGAAGGCTCCGAGATCCGGGAGAAGTTCTACCCGAAACTCACACACATACACAACAACTCTGAGTCCCTATCGAACTAACTGCCCATCTTGCTGGGGGAGTGTGTGTGCTGCTGTGTGTTAGCTGCTCAGTTTGTGCACTCCTGCCACCATCTGAGAAACCAACAATGACCCGTCTCCAACACAAAACAACTGGAACTTTTTACTTGTGGAATTACTTTTGATATTACTGTCATTACCTTTATCCTGTTTTATATATTACCATTAATCTATTTTAATTTTTTTATTAATCTATTTTTAATTTTTATTAATCTATTTTTATTTTTATTAATTTATTTTTTATTGTTATTAATCTATATTTTTTTATTAATTAATTAATTAATTAATTAATTTTTCTTTATATTTGTGTTTTCTCTGTATTATATTTTATATTCATATTTGTTTGCACTACTGCCCTTTTTGTTTGTATGCAGTGATGCTGCACTGCTTTAGCAATACGAATGTACAGTTATTTGTCAAGCCAATAAAGCACCTAAAATGTATATATATAGAGAGAGAGAGAGAGAGAGAGAGAGCGATAATTGTATTTATTTTTATTATTATTATTTTGATGATTAGATTTTTTTTCAATATTTGTACTTTTATGTGCTATATTTGTAGTGAAATATTTTGTTTTATATTATAATTTGCATAATATGTATATCATTTATCAACAATATATTCACAAATATGTATTTATTCATCTTTTGTTTTATTTAATAAATATAAATACTTTTTTTTTGTTGTTGTGGGTATTAAATGGGGTGTTTCTTAATAATTACGGGGGTGTTTACGGCTCTACCAGACCAGCTCAGTTTGAACATGACAGAATGTATTTCACCTTCTCTTTCTCTCTCTTTCTCCCTCCTGCTCTCTCTGATTGAGATACTTTTCCATTGTGACCCAAACGCCTCGTGCCTCGTTTGCAGATGTTATTTTATATGTAATACACTCCTTGCTTCCCCTCCTCCTCTTGCAGAGAGATGAATGGTTTCTCTTTCAGCTGTTTAAATAGAAAGGAATGAGAGTGTATGAATGGCCGCTGTATAATAGTCTCCAGTCCTGACGTTTAAACAAAGAGCAGAGGTACAACTCTCACATTGCAAAATCACCTTAATTGAAATATTCCAGACGGCGAATGCTCCCAAGCCCAAAAGAGCTGCAATCTCTCTTTCTTCCACGGTCGATCCCAAAAATCCCAGAGTTTTGTGTCAAACAGTTGCATCAGTGCTGTATTGTCCGCCATTTTCTTTTGTCTTCTACACTGCTGTTATTTGAAAACCACAACTTTGTCGATCTCTTTGCTTGAGCTCGTTGCAAACATCCTTTGATGTACATATGAATAAAAATGCTGTCTAGGTAGGCAGCTGTCTATGTTTGGAACGTAGCCATTTTGAGTCTCCTGAGAGCCGATTGAATGCCAGTCAAACATTATGATGGCTGAAACTGAATGAAAGTAGATGTCTAGGTGGTTTGGTAATATGTGCTGTTCTCTCTGTTGGATGTTTGTAATATTTAAGGTCTCTGTAAAAGAGTTAGCAAGTCTTTGTTGAGTTGCTGGGAATTATTTGGTCCGTAGTGCTCAGATTCCACATAAAAGCTTTAAGCAGGTTGATCATTAGCTGTTCCCATCTGTGATCGGTAGAGAGGAGTGCTAGCAAAGCTGAAATTGTGGGTTTTATTGCAAGGAAGGCCTTGAATACAATGAGAGTCGCTTTGGATTGAAAGTGTGCGCCACATGTTTAAATGTAAAACAAAAATAAACCAGACTAGTTGCTACTGTACACTGCAGACATGTTTTTTTGTTTGTTTGTTTTTTATAATGGAAGATGTGTAACATGATGAAGCAAATTCTGTCCAAATGTGCTTCACTTGAACATTTCTAACAGGTATATAGAGCTGACTCATTATTTACTTGTTTTAGAATGGTGCTAAGCTAATGGCTAATAATAAAAGCTGTTTATTTTGTTAGTAGGCTTTCCTAAAGTAGACGATTCCTTCCTTTAAAACAGTTTTTGCAATTGGATATTAAACTAGCAAATTTTCTGTGGTATATACAGTAATATAGAGTAAATGAGTTATTTTTTTTTTCACAAGTCACTCTTTTGCTAACATGTACAGTAGCCAAGCTAACAGATACAAACAAGCGATGAAACTAGCCAACAATGTGAGTCTTTGGATTGAAAGTGTGTGCCAAATGTGTAAATGTACAACAAAAATAAAGCAGGCTTGCTGTCACCTTAATACTGTCTTCATAATGGGATATTAGTTAAATTTGTTGAAGATTTTCTGTTTGTAACATGATTAAGCAAATTCTGTTAAAATGTGCTTCACTTGAACATTTCCAACAGGTAGAGCTGACTCCGTTTCCTTGCTTCAGAATGGTGCTAAGCTAACAGCTAATTGTAAAAGCTGTTTATTTTGTTAGTAGATGATTCCTTCCTTTTAATACTGTTTTTGCAATTGGATATTAAACTAGCAGATTTTCATTTAGTAATATAATGCAGTAAATGAGTTCATCTTTTTTTCACAGTACACAAGCCAGATTCTTCTGTTAACTTGTACAGTAGCTAAGCTAACAGATACAAACAAGCGATGAAACTAGCTAACTATGAGTCGCTTTGGATTGAAAGTGTGTGCCAACCCTGCTGAAAAATCCAGCTTAAACCAGCCTAAGCTGGTTGGCTGGTTTTAGCTGGTCGACCAGCCTGGTTTTAGAGGGGTTTTGGCCATTTCCAGGCTGGTTTCCAGCCATTTCCAGCCTGGTCTTAGCTGGTCAGGCTGGGAGTTGACCAGCTAAAACCAGCTTGACCAGCCAAAACCAGCTATGTCCAGCTTAAACCAGGCTGGTCAAGCTGGTTTTAGCTGGTTTGAGCTGGTCATTTTCCAGCCTGACCAGCTAAGACCAGGCTGGAAATGGCTGGAAACCAACCTGGAAATGGCCAAAACCCCTCTAAAACCAGGCTGGTCGACCAGCTAAAACCAGCCAACCAGCTTAGGCTGGTTTAAGCTGGATTTTTCAGCAGGGAAATGTGTAAAAACAAAAATAAACTAGGCTTGCCACTATACTGTCATGTTCTCTTTGCTTTTTATAATGGTAGATTAGTTAAATTAAATACCCTGCTGAAAAAAAAACAGCTAAAACCAGCCTAAGTTGGTTAGCTGGTTTTAGCTGGTCAACCAGCCTGGTTTTAGAGGGGGTTTGGCTATTTCCAGGCTGGTTTCCAGCCGTTTTCAGCCTGGTCTTAGCTGGTCAAGCTGGGAGATGACGAGCTAAAATCAGCTTGACCAGTCTAACCAGGCTGGGAGCCCAGCCAAAACCAGCTATGTTCAGCTTAAAGGGGGGTCAAGCTGGATTTAGCTGTTCATTTCCCAACCTGACCAGCTAAGACCAGGCTGGAAATGACCAAAAGCCCTCTAAAACCAGGCTGGTTGACTAGCTAAAACCAGCCAACAAGCCTAAGCTGGTTTAAGCTGTTTTTTTTCAGCAGGGATGTTTTATGTTTGTAACATGGTGCTAAGCTAAAGACTAATGATAAAAGCTATGTTTATTTTGTTAGCAGGTTGCCTTAAAGTAAATGATCTGTTCCTTTCATTAGTATTTTATTTTTTTATTGAATATTAAGCTTGCAGACTTTGGTATATAATATTTGAATGAGTTCATCTTTTTCATAGTACATAAGTCAGACTTGTCTGTGAACATATAGCTAAGCTAACAGATAAAATTGAGATATGAAACCAGCCAACAGCGAGTCATTTAGTATTGAAAGTGTTATTTTAAAATGATGTTTTCTGTTTGTAACATGGAGCAAATTCTGTCAATTTTCTCTTCACCTTTCTAACAGGTGTATAGAGCTTGTTTTAGAAGGTTTTTCAAATGGGATATTACATTTGCAGGTTTTCCGAGGTGTGTACAGTAATACAATGCAGTAAATGAGAATCTTTTTTTCACAACTACTCAATTCTTGACTCCTCTGTTAGCATACAGCTAAGCTAACACCTCAAGCTAACAGCTAAAATGAGAGATGAAACTAGATAACGATGTTTATGTGATAACTTACACTATTCAAAAGATGACTTGAACTTGTACGTTTCTCAATATTTTAAACCTGATTCCAGTCACAAAGTTGTTAGCCTGTTGCTAAGCTATCAGCTCATCACACTGCTAGCAGATACTGGATTTTGTATTGGATGGAGCTACAGTATTTTCTATCTGTAATTGTAAATAGAAAAGCATTTTGAAATGAAGCCTGGTGAGGTGTGAGGTGTGATAATGCCTGTGGTGTTTGTGTGTGTGCGCAGGTGAAGCGCGTGCCAGTGGAGAGCTGTTCTCAGTACAGCAGCTGTGGAGAGTGTCTGGCCTCTGGTGATCCTCACTGCGGCTGGTGTGTCCTGCACAGTGTGTGAGTATCTGTGTCTCCTCAGCCAACAGATCATAACAAACACGCACAGAGACACATCGTATACTTACATTAATATGTATATGTTTGTTTTATCTTCATGAAGGGTATCCTTCTTTCTTTTTTCTTTTGTTTTTAGTTTTATTCAAATAATACAAATTTTAATACGATATTAAGAAGGCTGTGCAAATAATAGTTTTATTAAAATGTGTAGATATAGATGTATTTACAAAATATTTGAAGTAGTATGTATATTATGCATGTGTGTTATGTAAAATATTCAAGAAAAGTAAGTAAATGAAATGAAAAAATATTTTAGTTTTAATATTTTAATATTTTAATTAAGTTTATTATGTATTACCAGTACATTACAGTCATTCATTTCATTCATTTTCTTGTCGGCTTTGTCCCTTGCGGGGTCGCCACAGCGGAATGAACCGCCAACTTATCCAGCACGATTTTACGCAGCGGATGCCCTTCCAGCCGCAACCCATCTCTGGGAACTTCCACACACACATTCACACTCATACACTATGGACAATTTAGCTTACCCAATTCACCTGTACTGCATGTCTTTGGACTGTGGGGGAAACCGGAGCACCCGGAGGAAACCCATGCAAACGCAGGGAGAACATGCAAACTCCACACAGAAACGCCAACTGACCCAGCCCAGCCGAGGTTCGAACCTACGACCCAACGACGTTCTTGCTGTGAGGCAACAGCACTACCTACTGCGCCACTGCGTTAGTACATTACAGTCAAAACTAGAAATGTTGTGTATAGGGTGGACAATATAATATTGTAACAAAGCAGACACTGAGAACAAACTTGCGGATCCAAATGCAGTTTGTTAGAATGAAGGTCGAACAGTCAAGGGTCGTAAACAGGAGCAAAACATCACAAGGAAAATCCAAAAGGTGTGGTCAGTATGCAGGCGAGAGGTCAGTAGGGTTGCCACCCGTCCTTTAAAATATGGAATCGTCCCGTATTTGAGAATGAAATTGCGCGTCCCGTTTTAAATTTTAAGTTTTTTCCCCTATTTTTTATCTTTTTTTTTTAAAGTAGCTTTTCATGCAAATCCTTCCACACACATTTTATGAAGACGCCTCATTTCCTACTTTTGATTGGGTAATACTTGATGTCATCGTTAGTTTGATTAGTCTTTGTCCAGTGAGGAGGGCGTGTCTTTTAAGTTGAGTCTGTCAAGTCATGACAGAGAGTAGCCTAATGGCAGATGCTTCTCCAGGTAACCCCCCGCTTCTTAAAGTTTCAGAGTTTAAATGCAAGCAGCTGCAAAAGTACCGCAGAGAGTGGGAGTAAACAAATACCTGGCTGCAGAGTGGTAGAAACTGTTATCAAGCCAACTGCACGATTTGTCGGAGACGTTCTCTGTGGCTCATGTGGGACGTGCGACAACATGCCTCCGGAGAGCAGCATTCCCGCAATGACAGAGCTCACAAAAATCAATGCAGTCAGACAGTTCTTCGTACCCCAAATCTCTCCCAAAGCAGACAGGGTAATGACAGTGACCCAGTCTGTGAATTCTAGCTGGAGTCTTTTTTTTTTGTATTTTTGTAATTTACTGTTTTCTACATAAAATAAAGAACAGCCTGTGAAAATAACAAAAATATATGTATTTAATATTAACTGAGTAAAACCATATCAACAACTGAAATCACAGTGAAATGAATGGCCACAATCAAACTTTCTCTCAGAATTAGATTTGGCCTGGTTTTCACACACTGGGTCACAAATTGTAATTTGTAAAAATTCTGTAAATACAATGTAAGTGGATCACGTTCCAATGTAATATTAGGATTTGCTTGCTAAGATTAAGTCAGACACATAAGCATTAATTTATTACATGAAATATTACATTTAATGCATTAATAAACAACATAATTCCCATGTAAAGAAAATAAACTAGTAAATTGCAACTTTCCATATTTTTAAATTAGAAATGGGCTATTTGAAAACTTTACTAGCTAATGTTTGTAGCTAGTTTATGTATGTGCTGTTTCCATGTTTGGATGGGAGTTACTGCAAATATTGACAAATATTTTAGCCAAAATCTGTTATCAGTACAACCCTTTAAAATTAGGTTCGTTAGTATTTTCTCCTCTCCTTTAGGTTACAGCAGCTGAGTTAACACAGGTGTACCACACTATTAAACATAACATCAGCTATAACAGTGCTGCAGAGTTGTAAAAGAGAAAAACTGACTGCATCTGATCTGTTTACACAGATTTCAATAAAAGACAGTTTATTTTAAAGGGCACCTATTTTACCCCTTTTTTAAGATGTAATATTAATATTATGGTTCTTCTGAGTGTGCCAGTTTAGGTTCAGTTCAAAACACAATTCAGATTTTTTATTATAATGTGTTAAAAAGTGTCATTTTGGGGGCGTGTACACAGTTTGTTGTTTTAGGGGTGTGTTGCTTAGCATGAAAATTAGTTTTGACTTTCCACCCAACTTAACAAGAGCTCCCCTGTTTGTGTATGGCTACAGACAGGCAGACAGAGAGAAGCAACATGAGTGAGAGGACCAGCATTCAGCTGTACATGTACGACTCGGACACAGACCAAGCAGAGTCTACAAAATCATTTGTGTCTTTGTATAGTTTTACAGCCAACTGTGTGCTAGTTTAAAGCTCCGAGCTTGTAGCCTACACCGAGACTAATAACTAGGGCCAGACGGAATCTGCAGACGTTTTTTGCTATTTCTGCGGAGAATTTTGGTAAAAATCTGCGGATTTATAAATAATATCTTTTTAACTTGTATTTAATGGTTAAAATGCAAATCCAATTAGATTAACTGTAAATAGTTAACTTTAGGTAAATAAACAGAATTAATGATGGCCTAAAAATCTGCGGAAAATCTGCGGAATTCTGCGCCCGCAGATTCCATGTGGGCCTACTAATAAGCCGGTGTGTGTCACCTGATAGAAACTTATGTTTAGATTTCAGAAATGCATGCCGCTGCGTGGCGCGACGTTGCTTGTCGCCGAGCGGCGCTTCTGGTGTATGACCTGCTTGAGGCTATAACTAAAGGGCGTCATACACCGGATGCGCCGCTCAGAGCCATGACACGGCACACCAGACGCGCACATTCGCATGTTATTTAAAATGAAACTATTCAGATAACGGTCTGTGTTGCGGCAAAAATATGAACAGTGTCCTGAGCAGGGCCAGCGCGTCCATAGAGGCGACCTAGGCGGCAGAGTAGTGAGCGAACCCCCCGGTCCTCACTTTCATCCGCGACACTGCGAAATGCATGGCGCTGAGCGTCGTTAGTTTATTATTTCCAATGGAGGGACGCGCACGTGAGGCAACGCGCTCGCACTTTCCAGCTGTACCTAGTTAAGATGACAGGGAGCTTCTGTGACAGCGAGAAATGCAAACGGCTGAAGTTTAAGGAAGACGCAATGAAAAGTACACATGTATGCAAACCCACCAAAACTCTGGCAGCGAGGAGAGCGATAACTTCGTGAATGTTGAGCCCAATGAGCCTTACATCTAAAAATAGAGCAAGGGTGTTTCTTTGGTGACGTCGCTTTGACTCACACGCTGAAAATGGCGGACGTGAAACAACATACTGAGGATATGGTAATGCGCACCTGTCAATCAATATTGGTGGGCGGGGGGACCGCACTCTTACGTCAAGTTGGGGTCGATCTCAAAACCGATCCAATTGGTCCACCGTTTTTATGTTGTTAAATTGAAAAAAAAGGACTGAGTGTGTTTATATATCACCCCAATATGACGGTCTATACACTATACCTACACATGTCTGTCCAAAAAGTAGATTTCTTTTACCATAGGTGCCCTTTAATGTCCAAGTGTTCATATACTTTCCTGAAAACATATTTTAAGTTGTGATTTACCACCACTGGCATACTATTGGGCCTGTGATTGGGGATGTGGCCCCCGCTGCAGTATGCGCCCCTTATTTTTTTATGTATTTAAAGTGGTAACCCTACAGGCTAGGCGGCAGTGAATCAGAACGAGGAACAAGGCTAGGATCAAAAACACAGGAAAAAAAAAACTGCTTTGTAATGTTCAGTAGTGGAACAAGAGTTGGCAACATGTGAATGAAGGTGAGGCGTATTTGTAGTTCTTATAATCAGTGTAGACGAGCAGCAGCTGTGTCTGTGTGTGAGTGTCCGGATAATTGTCAGCTGCTGTAGGAGTTGATGAGCGCAGGGAGTTCTGGGAGTTGTAGTTTGTTCCGCAGTAATCTCTAATAAAGAAAACCCAGCTGACGATTGCAACAAACTACAGGAAGTAACCGCCAGCGGAGACAACACTACTTGCGATCACAACATATATAGTTTTTTTTTTAAATGTGGGGTTTTTACTTTATTTTTCTGCAATTTGTTTTAATTTAGTTTTTTTTTGTGTGTGTTTTATTTTCTGTTTTAATCCATTTTATTTAGATGTTATTGTTTGATATATTTTCTTTTTTCTGTTTTATTTGATTTTGATAAAAGAAAAATACTAGTATAAAGACAAACCATATTATGTCATGAAATTAATTCAGCATTGCCTTTATTCATGTACTTAAAATTCGTATTATACTAATGATAATACACTTCTGACTTTTCTTTATCATCACATCAGTGCTTTTCTAAAATGAATCAACCTACTAATAAAGAATGTGGTTGATCTGCCTGTGTGATGATAGTAATAGATTGATTGTGGAGGTGTTGTTATGTTTGTTTAGCTGTTCACGTAAGGACCGCTGTGAGCGAGCAGATGAACCCCAGCGCTTCGCCTCCAGACTGGAGCAATGTGTCCGGCTCACAGTGCAGCCCAACAACATCTCTGTCACCATGTCTGAAGTCCAGGCAAGTCAATTACACCTCAGATTGTCATTCAGATCAATAGAAATGAATTGGGAAGTTGTTTGGAACTGATTTTGACCATTTTTATTGAATGTATCAAGATACATCAGGGCTCGAACTGCTATAGATATGAATTTATTTTTTTAAAAAAATCATTAGACAAGTTATAATGAATTGAACATGACATTTTTTTCAACATCAACAAATAAGTGATTTATTTGAAAAGTATTACTTTGTTTGATTTTCAAACTCAAATTAAGATATTTTGATGTTATTTTGTATTGATTTGTTCATTTAAATTGTGTACAATATATAAACGTTTCTAAATATTTCGATTGTCATTTTTATATTTAGCCATTGTTAATGAATCTTACAGTTAATTGTAAAGAATTAAATTAATTAAATGTGAAATTTTGAAGTTGCAAAACTGAAGTATCTTTCTTTATAATTGTTGGAATATATTTTGATTTGAAGAGTTTAAATGCAAAAACCTCTAAGTGCCATATGGAATTTTCATCTAAACGTAGCATTTTTCTCAGGCTGTTGTGTGTAGTTTCAGGATTTTTTTTATTGCAAAGAATAGGTTATTTTTTATAGCCTTTATAGTGAAATAAGTGAATATAAACAAAGGAGGATGAAAAAAGCTCATTTTAAAGGAAACTTTCAGACGGCACTTTTAGAGGTTTTTGCATCTGAACTCTTCATATGTAAATTGTTTATTAATTATATTTTAGTATGTTATTATTATTTTTTTGTTTTATTACCAAAACATTTCACAAATATTTAAACGATAAGGCAAGTTAAACATGACATTTTAAAAATAATATTTTATTTTAAAATGTATAACTTTAAAATTAAGATATGTTTTGGTGTTATTTGTTTGGATTTGTGAACAATTTAAATTATGTATAATATATCAATTTTTATTTGTAATTTATTAATTAGATTTTCTTTATTAGCCTTTTTTTTTTTTTTTAGCAATTTCCTAATAGATTATGAATTAATTGTAAAGAAATTACAAGTCAAATTAAATGTTCAATTTTAAAGTTGAAAGACTAAAGTACTTTTCATAATCTTTGGATTACGTTTAGATTTTAAAAAATCTGTTTTTATGTATTGATAATGTATTGGTATATTATGCAATATATACAGCTGAAGTCAGAATTATTGGTCCCCTTGAATTATTAGCCCCCCTGTTTCCCCAGTTTCTGTTTAATGAAGAGAAGATTTTTTTTCAACACATTTCTAAACATAATAGTTTAATAACTCATTTCTCATAACTGATTTATTTTATCTTTGCCATGATGACAGTAAATAAAATTTTACTAGATATTTTTCAAGATACTAGTATTCAGCTTAAAGTGGCGTTTAAAGGCTTAATTAGGTTAACTAGGCAGGTTAGGATAATTAGGCAAGTTATTGTATAAGGATGGTTTCTTCTGTAGACCATCGAAAATTTTTTTTGCGTAAATAAGACTAATAAGACTTTTCCAGAAGAAAAAATATTATCAGACATACTGTGAAAATTTCCTTGCTCTGTTAAACATAATTTGGGAAATATTAAAAAAAAAGAAAGAAAAATTCAAAGGGGGGCTAATAATTCTGACTTCAACTGTCAATCCTTATTTGTACTTTTTAATAATTTAAACATTGCTTAATATTGATACTAATATTTCTAATATTGATGAATGACCACATTTTTACTGGACTAAACTTCTGGACTAAAAATCCATACTTCTAATTCGATTTCTAATTATCTCTCACTGTTCTTAGAAGTGGATAAATAACAGAACTGTTCAACGCGGTAAAAAGGACGGTGTAGATGCTATCTGGCTGATAATATCCGCATATGAAAGTCCAGCTGTCTTTTGCACAAATGTTCAGTGTTTGTCATGCCAATAAAGCAATAAAGCTGAAATCCTATTCTGTCTCCTGCAGCTGGTTCTTCAGGCTCAAAACGTCCCGAGTCTGGCAGCGGGAGTAAACTGCTCATTTGAGGACTTTACAGAGACAGAGGGACACATCATGGGGGGACGCATCTACTGTCTGTCCCCCTCCACTCGAGAGATCAGTCCCATCACACGCAACCAGGGTGAAGAGACACATATACACAGACAAATGCATACTCACACACACACATATGCATTTAGAAATGCATACTTACATGAAACATCGCTGAATGTGAATTAAAGTAGTTCTGGAGAGAATTGATTGAAGATAGAGAGACCATAGAGCATCATGGGAAAACAGAGCAAGGTTAAATGGAAAGCAGGAGATGGACATAATGTGACATAACATGAGTGTTTTAGTTATACAAAGTTTTTTGTGCTTTTAACTAGTGATCAATTAGAGATCAACATCAGAAACACTCGATTATTGATATATATATTAAAATAATTTAATTTTATATTATTTTATTTTATTTTTAAAATTATTTTATTTTGTTTTATTTTTTTTAATTTTATTAATTTTTTTAATTTTGTTTTATTTTATTTATTTATTGATTTTTTTATTGATTTATTATTTAATTTTTATTATTATTTTTATTTTGTTTCACTTTATTTTATTTAATTTTTTAATTATTTTTTATTTTTTAATTTAATTTTGTTTTATTTAAATTTTTTAATTATTTTATTTTGTTTTTATTTTATTTTATTCTTTTTAAATTATTTTATTTTGTTTTGTTTTATTTTATCTTGTTTTTATTTTATTTTATTTTATTTTATTGCATTTTATTTTTATTTGTAAAGTATTTTATTTTTTTATTTATTTTATTTTTTCATTATTTTATTTTATTTAAATTTTTAAAAATTATTTTATCTTGTATTATTTTGTTTTTATATTGTTTTTTATTATTATTTTTTTATCTATATATATTGTTTACATTTACTTTTTTATTATTTTTTTAATGATTTAATTTTGTTTTATTTTGTTTTTTATTTTATTTTATTTTTGTTTTTTAAACTCATGAGTAATCATTATAGTGTGTTTTAAAATAATTGAACAATATGTTTTGTTTTGTTTTCTTTTGTTTTTATTTCATGTAGAGTGTCTTTGTTTTTGAATGTTTGTTTTGTTTTGTTTTCAGTTTTTATTTTTCTATTTTATTTGTTTTTAATATATTATTTTATATATTTATGTGTTATTTTTTGTTATATGCTATGTAATGAAAATAATCAAACATTGCATTTAGTTATTTAGTTATTCATTTATTTATTTAAAAATCTCTGTTCAAACACTTCTTAATATTCCTCATCATTACCTGATGAACCTACTAATAATTTTTTTTACTTGATCTTTACTTTGATCTTCCATTGGTTAATCATTTAATTAATATTAATTCCAAGATTGAAGATTGATCCAAGTAGATTATTACTTAACCTGAAATGACAAAGTGGGGACGCGGTGGCGCAGTAGGTAGTGCTGTCGCCTCACAGCAAGAAGGTCGCTGGTTCGAGCCTTGGCTGGGTCAGTTGGCATTTCTGTGTGGAGTTTGCATGTTCTCCTTGCGTTACCGTGGGTTTCCTCCGGGTGCTCCGGTTTCCAAAGTCCGGTTTCCAAAGACATGCTGTACAGGTGAACTGAGTAAGCTAAAATTGTTCGTAGTGTATGTGTGTGAATGAGTGTGTATTGAGTGTGTTTCCCAGTGATGGGTTGCAGCTGGAAGGGCATCCGCTGCATAAAACATATGCTGGATAAGTTGGCGGTTCATTCCGCTGTGGGGACCCCAGATTAAAAAAGGGACTAAGCCGAAAAGAAAATGAATGAATGAAATGGCAAGCTGAGCTTCTGAAATAAAGCTGTTGGTCAAGTTAACATGAGTCTTCAGGAGGAGACGCCTATGTGTCAGCACCCGCACACACACACTGCTTGTTAGAGCTCGCTGAAGCTCACCGTGTGTCTGTCTGCAGGTGACAAGCGGGTGGTGAAGCTCTATCTGAAATCTAAGGAGACAGGGAAGAAGTTTGCCAGTGTGGATTTTGTCTTCTACAACTGCAGTGTCCATCAGTCGTAAGTCTCTTTTCCTGCCGTCGAACTCTCTCCCTCTTTCTCTGTGTCTCTCAGATGAAGACAAGTTTATTTTTGCATATTCTTATGTGTGTTTGTGTGTTAGTATTGTCACAGTACTAAAATTATGAAATGGGATAGATAGATAGATCGATAGATAGATAGATAGATAGATAGATAGATAGATAGATAGATAGATAGATAGATTTGATTGATTGATTGATTGATTGATTGATTGATTGATTGATTGATTGATTGATTTATATGTCTTAGCTAAAAAGGGAAAGATGTAAAGACACCCTCATCATACAGTATAGTAGGTCACTGATCTTGCGAAGACCATTAGAGGACCAGACCTGAAACGGAGGATCTGAACTGGATGGGGTGAAAAAAATTATTGTCAGGGATAGGCATGTGAATAGAACATCTATGTAGGCCATAGTGTTTTCTAAATTGGACCTAAATGTTGAGGGTATTTGATGCATGTTTTAATGTATTCATTTGCCAGAGTTAAAACCTCAAGCATGACTTAATGTTAAGACTTTTACTATTGCTTCAGTCAGGCCAGTTGTTCAGATTTTCACTTGCCCCACCAAACTTTATAAAAAAATTCCTAGTTATTATTAAATTTCAGTGTTGTATAAGAAACTAGAAGAGTAGTGGTTCTAATATAAATTAGCATGTTGCTAGCATGTTTCTAGCATAAATTAGCATGTTGTTAGCATGAATTTAGTATGAATTAGCATGTTGCTAGTATGTTTATAGTATGAATTAGCATGTTGCTAGTATGTTTATAGTATGAATTAGCATGTTGCTAGCATGTTTATAGTATGAATTGGCATGTTGCTAGTATGTTAGTATGTTTTTAGTATGGATTGATATATTGTTAGTATGTTTCTAAATGAATTTATGAATTGATATGTTGTTAGTATGTCCAATGTAAAGTCAATGGCAGTTTTTTTTTACAATGTAAGTCTATAGGACAGTTGTTAGGGTGTCGTAGGTGGTTGCTAGGGTGTGGCTAGTAAGTTGAAAGGTCATCAGTGATTGGCAGATTGGTAGTCTGAGTTAAATGAGCACAACCTTAAGTCTGTATGACAGTCTCGTGCAAAGTTAGGTGGTCACAAATTTTGGTCCAATGTTAAGTCAATGGGATTTTTCTGAATTCTCCGGGACGGTTTTCAGGAAAACCGTAAGTCGGATCAGTTGGAAAAGATATAGCAACTTAATTCAGTATTGTTTGGAGGTTTAGAGTTAGTTTGGTGGTTGTAGTATGAACGGTATAGGAGGAGATGCGTTCTTAAAATAGTCTAAAAAGAAGACGGAAGAATAATAAGTTTATGTAGTATAACTATGTTGGCTTTCTCAAGCCACCATAACTACTGGCCTGTTTTGTTCAGACTCAGACACATTTATTTTATATGTGTGTCTGTGTGTGTGTTAGTGTTGTCACAAAACTGGATTTTCTAACTCCAATATGATACCTTAACAAATATTGATATTTGGTATCTTTTTTGAGACCACAGAGAAATATTAATCGCCAACTAATTAATTAAAATTACAACCAGAAACACAAATAAACAGGACAAATGAAGATGAAAACTACTTCAACTACTGTACACCTAACCAAAGACTATATAAAGACTCTAGAATACACAAGACATGTCACTCATATAGTTTTGAATAGGGAAAAGTGTAACAATCAATGTGCTGAATAAAGCCCTGCCTACTAGTACAGGAGCCAATCATTTGTCATTATAAACTGATGTTCTCCGTGGGAGAAGCTTGGACCAGTCATGTGCTTTTCTTGTGGTCAACAAACACACTGGAATCTCAGCGAATACTTGCTTTACAGACATGATAAATATATACACATAAAGCTTGAAATCTGTGCTTTTAAATGAACCAACTACACTTGAAAACAAAAGTTTTTTGTTTGAAAAGAACACGAGGTGGCGACACAGTGGCGCAGTAGGTAGTGCTTTCGCCTACCCTGCTAAAAAATCCAGCTTAAACCAGCCTAAGCTGGTTGGCTGGTTTTAGCTGGTCAACCAGCCTGGTTTTAGAGAGGTTTTGGCCATTTCCAGTCTGGTCTTAGCTGGTCAGGCTGGAAAATGACCAGCTTAAACCAGCTAAAACCAGCTTGACCAGCCTGGTTTTGGTTGGTTTTGGTTTTGGTTTGGTTCAAGCTGGTTTTGGTTGGTCAAGCTGGTTTTAGCTGGTCAACTCCCAGCCTGACCAGCTAAAACGAGGCTGGAAATGGCTGTAAACCAGCCTGGAAATTGCCAAAACCCCTCTAAAACCAGGCTGGTCGACCAGCTAAAACCAGCCAACCAGCTTAGGCTGGTTTAAGATGGATTTTTCAGCAGGGACAGCAAGAAGGTCGCTGGTTCGAGCCTCGGCTGGGTTAGTTGACGTTTCTGTGTGGAGTTTGCATGTTCTCCCTGCGTTCGCGTGGGTGTCCTCCGGGTGCTCCAGTTTCCCCCACAGTCCGAAGATATGCGGTACAGGTGAATTGGGTAGGCTAAATTGTTCGTAGTGTATGAATGTGAATGAGTGTGTATGGATGTTTCCCAGACATTGGTGGCGGCAGGAAGGGCATCCGCTGCGTAAAAACGTGCTGGATAATTTGACGGTTCATTCCGCTGTGGCGACCCTGGATTAATAAAGGGACTAAGCCGAAAAGAAAAGGAATGAATGAATGTGAGGTACAGTCAGTCCTGTCAAACGCACATCACATGACAGCAACTACTCAAACGCCCTCAAACTTGTAAACAAAGAGTTGCTGTTATTTCTGGAGATTTGCCATCAAGACCAAGTTATAAATTACTTCTGAAGTCCAGCACGATCAGACGAAACATTATTCAGAGGATGATAATGTGTAACACGGTATTAATGTATTATTAATAAATGAGGTTGATGTCGTGATCTCGTTCCTTTCGAGTGCGCATGTGCACCTGAAAAAATGCCGATTTTGTCTGATTCAAACTTTTAAAAATGAAAATTATGAAACATTTGTGTTTTAATTTTATTGGTGATTCCAAATGTGTAATTTAATCGTAAGCTTGGCAAACAGTTTTGGAGAATTTGATGTTTCCCCATTCAGACAGAATGCCCGTGTCACGACTGCTGTCTCACAAAGACACAAGATCCGGGAATTATCAAAACATTGGAATCACGTAGGAACTCACAGGAACACCAATAAACACCAGAATGACCAGACAAAACCAAACTAAGGGGTAGAAAGCTGCGGTCACACTGGACTTTTCTCCCCATAGACTTCCATTCATACGCACGTGAATGCAAGTTAGTACGTCAACTTTTCGCAGTTCACTGCGTTGCAAAGTTCAAGCTAGGTGAACTCTGACCTGCGAAATCCCATCACTTGAGACCAATCGAGGATCAAAACATGACCTCTCTGGACAGAAATTAAAAATATGGACCAATCGCTGGCTTTTTTATATGTCTAATCATTTTGTTTAATCCCGCCTCTTTTCGCAGCGATGTACCACATAATTTCGCATGCTCAAACTCTAGTGTGACCGCAGCTTAAAAACACAAGGACTAATGGAACTGATAACACACAGGGGAGGAACACAGGTGAAACTCATGAAACTAACGACAAGCGGGAAAACTGAACAAAGGAATCAAACAAAACACACTTTACTGTTTGGTCTGGTCTTCTGTCACGTCTCGCTCTCTCACAAAGGCACAGGATCGCAAGAGTTATCAAAACATGAATATTTATTATTAATGACACTTACACAGGAATCACACGTGGGAACACACAGGAAGACAATTCAATACCGGACGCTGGACTGAACAAAACACTGGACTTAAATACACAACACGTAATAGAACTAATTGGACACAGGGGTGAGAAACAGGTGGAAACACTGAAACATTAGCAAACGGCGGGAACTAGAACACAGGGGTCACATGATACAAACAAACACACATGGAGCATGGAAAGATGGGGAAGATCACATGACATAAACACGGAGCACATGGAACACAACAGCACAGAACCTGACAGCCCGAGCGTACTACCCGAGAGGCGTTTCAAAGATGGCCGCCGAGTGAAATGACTTGCCTTAAAGGGACTTTGACCTAACTGTAAGGTGATTTTGTTGTTAATAACAACAGCATGTTTATGTTTTACTTTTGCTCTAGACATAACCGACTGTGTTTTAAAGACATTTTACTTTTACATTTGTTCAGAAGACTGGGTTCTGATTCTGTTCACAGGGTTTTAGGTAATTCTGGAAGAGATAGTGACGTGAGAGTGGTGTTTTGTTGTTATTTGACAGGTATTACTGCAGGAAAGTGCTATTGTATTGTTTCAAATATTTTACTATCAATACGTATTGAAATATCGTTACTTTTAACAACAACACTGTGTGTTTGTTGCTTGTGTGTGTGTGAGAGAGAGAGGGATGCCCTTTCCTGTGTGCTTTTAGCAGTTTTTCGCTGAGATCTGGGATGAGATCAGACTTTTAATGTCATTTCATTAAGCGCTCATGAGCATCTCTGACTTGAGCCGTCCAGTTTTACTGCTGGTGAGTTATATTACTGCAGTTCTTACATCACTCGCTCTCATTCCTTCACTTCAGGCCATCCTTTATCACTTTTCCAATCAGTGGTGAATAAAGACGGCCGCTAGTCTAAAACACATGTGTCAGGTTTCCTAGCATTGCGATCTGTGTTTGCAGTTTGGTGTCCTGTTTTTCTGAACCTTCATACTGTAAGAATGGAATATGCCTTTTTAAATTGAATGGCCTTATAAATGTCACATTATGTAAGTACTAATGGATATCTTAGGTATAGTTAGTTACCCCCAAAAATTGTGTGATTTTTGTGTGTGTATATGTGACAAAATTGTAATGAAAACAAAATAAAAAATGAATAAAAACGATTCTCAAGTAACACCAACAAAGAACACAGATGTGCCATTAAAGAGTATTTAAATATTAATGCCATTCTTGATAAAACAACTGTAGTTATATATTTATACATTTAAACAATGCATTAGCAATATAAATTAATTAGTTAATGTTAGCCTTTTAATGAGATTTTCTTTGAGGCACCACCTTGACATGGTTAAGCCCCACATAGTGAAACATATTTAAATAAATTAATAAAGAAACGTAATTGAAAACCTGTTCATAATATAATGTATAATGTACAGTTGAAGTCAAAAATATTAGCAAAATTATTCAATTATATAAGAATTTCCAAATATTTCCCAAATGATGTTTAACAGAGCAAAGAATTTTTCACAGTATTTCCTATTATATTTTTTCTTCATAGGGAAAATCTTATTTGTTTTATTTCGTCTAGAATAAAAGCAGTTTTTAATTTTTTAAAGTCAATATTATTAGCCCCCTTAACCCTCTGAGGTCGCCAGGTTACACCGTCGTGACCAGCATTTTTTTCTTATCAGTGCAAAAGACACTAAGAATACTCTGTTGATTTTGGTCACACACATAAGTGTTATACACCATTCGAATCTGTTCGGTGTCTATTTTTTTGTGTGTGTACACTCACAATAAACACAAAAGTGTGTGCTTTTGCAAAATAAGGAAAATGAACAGCGTGCACACTTTTTCTTTTGTCTCTCCGCGAACTGTTTTTAGAAACGCGTCACAAGAATTAACTGAAGCTCAGCGAAAACAAGACACACAGACATGAGACATATATCTATAGAAAGCTTGAAGTGTCTACTTTTAAATGCAGTAGGTCATGATGAAAACAAATATTGTTGATAAAGTAATCAGTATGAAACCTGAACAAGCAATATCTACAGAACAAGCCACTGTTATACAATAACTATGTTTCCATACACCTATTTTTATGCGCATTTTGGATTTGCTCATAAAAAAAACGGTTGATGGAAACACCATAATGCGCATCAGTTTTGAAAATGCACTTAAAAAAATGTATGTCAGGAAAAAAACGTTAAAAAACATTAATCAGGAAGTGATAATTTTGTTCTCTTTGACTACATGGATGGAAACGCTGCTTTATTCCCATGTCTTATATGCGATATTCTAGCTATGCGCATAAATTTAATTCACATATTTGGATGAAAACACAGCTAATGACTTGCCTAGTCAACCTTATTAACCTAGTTAAGACTTTAAATTGCACTTTAAGCTGAATACTAGTATCTTGAAATATATCTAATAAAATATCATGTACTGTCATCATGACAAAGATTAAAGAAATCATGTGAAATAAAAATTAACAATGATTATTTTTTTAGTGCACATTTATATTCTTTAGGTGAACAATTAATTTAAGTTAATCCACTGAAAAAAAAAAATGTTTGCTTTGGTAATAAGGTAATAATTTGGTTTTTGCATTTGGAGTGACGGTCCTTCTTTGTTGACGTCAGTTTGACTGCTTCAGCCACAATATACTGTTAGTTTGCTATGAGGGGATGATGCACAAAAAGAAAGCTCCGCCCCCTACTCAATATTCCATTTCAGTTGTAAGTAGAGTGGTCCCTTGTTATTTGCGGGAGTTACGTTCTAAAAATAACCAGTAATAAGCGAAATCCGCTTTATTTTTTACAATTATTATAGATGTTTTAGGCTGTAAAGCCCCTCACTAAACACTTTATACACTTTTCTCAGACAGGCATTACCATTTTCACACTTTTCTCTCTTGTTTAAACACTCTCAAAGTTCAGACTTTTGTAGAAAAATAAGTCCAGTATGAAACCAAAGATCAAAACCTGTTGTCAGGTGCAAATATTTATCGCTGTCAGCAAAAGGTTCATAAAGCATTTTAGGTTTTTTGTGGATTTTCCTCCAGTCACTGATTCACAAAATGAAAGCAGACTCCATCCTTAAGGGGGTCGCACATCGGATGCACCGAGCACATGACAGTTGGAAGTAACACACACCGGACGTGCACATTTTCATGTAATTTAAAATGAAATTATTCAAATGGTGCTCTTCGGCGCGGCAGAAATATGAACAGTGTCCAGAGTCGTAGTTGGGCACCGCTGCTAGACATCCGGCGCCTTTAGGCACTGGTGTATGTACTCTGATATTAACCTATGTTTACAATTCTAAAATGCATGACGCTGCGTGGCGTGGCACATCCGGTGTGTGACCCTTTTTGCATCCTTGTTGAAACTCACACTGCTAGCGATCGAAGATTATGTTAATTTGGCAAGTAAACGCATTCTGTAGGAGATACGGAGGAGATTGATTGGTTGATTTACAGCCAATCAGGATGCAGAACACAATGTGCTGTAAAAAAAAAGCATGTCAAATTGCACACAAAAAATCAGTGAAACTGCGAGACCACGAAAAGTGAATCGCATTATAGCGAGGGACCAATGTACATCAACACACTGAAATAAAAGTCTCAGCAACTTCAGGTTCACACAGACTTTAAACAATTAATATTTGCAACATATAATTAATGCTGATAACAGTAGCACCATTTCATTCCATTGACCTTATTTCCAGTCTCTCTCTCTCTCTCTCTCCCCTCATCTCCGGATAGACAACAAGTTTGTGCTGCAGGCGTAAGCAGCTCCACATGTGTTGATCTCCAGTGTCTCTCTCCTTCATTAAGTCTATACATTAGCATGTCTCTGTCCTATTAACAACGCAGCCTCTTCATCTAAAGCCGGACGCGATGAAGTGCTCACCTGGTGCTCCTCATGTGTGTGTTCGTGAGACTAAGACACACTATTTGGCCCTTGTGATCACTGTGTGTGTGTGTGTGTAATACGTGTGTGGCAAGGGACGCCTGGTTGGCACGGCAAATTACCCTGCTAGCTATTTACACGCGGCGTAACAATATTAGAGTTTAGCATGAGACAGGGGGGAGGGACGACTTAATCGAGCATGTGAGGGGGCCCAATGCTTTTTTAACAAGACGAGAATGGAGAGAATGAAGAGGGAGAAGCGGAAAAAAGACAGATAGATGATGGCTTTTGTTGAAGCGATAAAGCACTCGCAAGGCTCAAAGGTTAGCAGGAGCTGGCACATTTTAATATGAAAAGAGCCCAGGCGTGTGGCACAGGAGACACGCACGCTGTTGAATAGACCGTCCCTTTTCTGTGAGTGTGTGTGTGTGTGTGTGACAGGTTTGGCACCACGTAATCCTGAGTTTCAGTCTTGTGAGACCTATCGCTGGTTTGGTTAAAAGTGCCCTGAAGTGCCTTGAAATGCTCAGCTTAGTTTTTATATTAGATGTGTGATGTAATTTTAACTAAAACTGGAGAACAGGGCTGGCTATATTAGCATTTAGCATATTAGCATATAGTATTCTGTTTATATCCCTGCTGAAAATCCAGTTTAAACCAGCCTAAACTGGTCGGCTGGTTTTAGCTGGTCAACCAGCCTGGTTTTAGAGGGGTTTTGGCCATTTCCAGGCTGGTTTCCAGCCATTTCCAGCCTGGTCTTAGCTGGTCAGGCTGGAAAACGACCAGCTTAAACCAGCTAAAATCAGCTTGACCAGCCTGGTTTAAGCTGGACATAGCTGGTTTTGGTTGGTCAAGCTGGTTTTAGCTGGTCAACTCCCAGCCTGACCAGCTAAAACCAGGCTGGAAATGGCTGGAAACCAGCCTGGAAATGGCCAAAACCTCTCTAAAACCAGCTAACCAGCTTAGGCTGGTTTAAGCTGGATTTTTCAGCAGGGATCACAGCTACAGCATGCTGGTCATTAGTTAAAATGCTCAGTCTAGTTTTTATCCTAGATGTGTGATGTAATTTCAACTAAAACTGGAAAACAGGGCCGGGTATATTAGCATTTAGCATGTTAGCATATAGTGTTTTGTTTATATCACAGCTATGTCCTGACATTTTATCCTACCCATCAGGTTATGCTACCAACACTGTATTTGAATGGCTCTGAGGTTGGGGTTAGGGATTAGGTAAATTAGGGCGATATTACAGCTTCATATCACACTAATTCACATTAAAATTTACACTGGTTGCAAAATCTGACGGGTAGCATATTGCATCATCAAAATATGCTAGCTACATTTTGAAAGGGAGGTAGGACAATCTGACAAGGTAGGACAAATCGACAGAACACCGGTCATTAGTTAAAATGCTCAGCTTAGAAATGCTCAGCTTAGCTTTAATCCTAGATGTGTGATACACTTTCAACTAAAACCGGAAGACAGCGCCAGGTATCACCTATTAGCATCTAACATATTAGCATATTTTTTTGTTTATATCACAGCTATGCCGGTCATTAGATGCTCAGTTTAGAAATGCTTATCTTAGTTTTAATCCTAGATGTGTGATATATTTTCAACAAAAAACAAAAGACAGTGCAGGTATATTAGCATCTAGCATATTAGCATATAGTTTTTTTGTTTATATCACAGTATATCATTAGTTAAAATGCTCATCTAAGAAATGCTCAGCTTAGTTTTAATCTTAGACGTGTAATATAATTTCAACTAAAACTGGAAGACAGTGCTGGGTAGATTAGTATCTAGCATATCACCATAGTCTTTTGATATATCACAGCTATGCCGGTCATTAGTTAAAATGCTCAGCTCAGAAATGCTCAGCTTAGTTTTAATCCTAGGTGTGTGATATCATTTTCAACTTAAACTGGAAAACAGCACCAGGTATATTAGCATATAGTCTTTTGGTTAAATCACATCTATGCCGGTCATAAATTAAAATGCTCAGATTAGAAATGCTCAGCCTAGTTTTTATCCTAGATGTGTGATGTGATTTCAACTAAAGCTGGAAGATGGGGCCGGGTATGTTAGCATTTAGCATGTTAGCATGTATTCTTTTGTTTAAATCACAGCTATGCCCGTCATTAGTTAATATCTGTGTGAAATTAGAAGTTGCTAAGACTTTTATCTCAGTAAGTTGATGTACTTCTAATTGAAACACAATATTGAGTAGGAGGTGGGACTTTCTTTTTGCTATGCATTCCCTCATAACAAACTAATAGTAAAAGAGCTGTGGTTAAGAGTATTGAGGCTGAAGCCACAAAACTGACATCAATATAGAAAGACTGCTACTCCAAACGTGGAAGCAAACAGTCAGACTTTTAGATTTCACCAAGATTTTAATGCACATCTCACTCATGACAGCCACTGCCTATAATACAGAAGCAATGCTGTCCAGTAGTTTCTCAATTTAAAAAAGCATTCAGTGTTTTGTGGTCAGTGCTGACATTAGTGTGACTTTAACATGAACCAGACTTCATTCACCCTTAATGAAAAACATAGTTACGTTGTCTCAATTGTTTACTTTTTAATTTATATAAGCATGTGCATAGAATTTTAACATTTTGAGGTGGGACAGTACCACGGTGGCTCAGTGGTTAGCACTGTCGCCTCACAGCAAGAAGGTTGCTGGTTCAAGTCCTGGCCAGGTCAGTTTAATTTCTGTGTGGAGTTTTCATGTTCTCCCCATGTTCGCGTGGGTTTCCTCTAGGTGCTCCAGGTTCCTCCACAGTCCAAAGACATGTAGTATAGGTGAATTGAATAAACTAAATTGGCCATAGTGAATGAGAGTGTATGGGTGTTTCCCAGTACTGGGTTGCAGCTGAAAGGGCATCCGCTGTGTAAAACATATGCTGGAATATTTGGTGGTTCATTCCACTGTGGCGACCCCTGATAAATAAGGGGCAACGTTGAAGGAAAATAAATGAATGAATAGTTGGGACAGTTTAGATTCTAGAGGGCATTTGATTGGTCTGAAGACCTCATGAGAACCTGTGCATGGTGATGTCATAAAAATCATTAATCCATTTTGGCAAAAGTGAATAACCAAATTTGGAATATCTTCTAAATACAAACTGATTTAGAACAACTCTGGATCATGTGGCATTTACACTAGTATGTTTTCATTTTAAACGCATACGTTTTGTTAAAGTTACACCTGGCATTCACACTGTGGCAGTTTTGACCAGTGAGAGCAGAGAATTTTAAAATTGCCATAGACCTTGTTTTCATTTGTAAACACTGGTGTTCTGTTCTGTAAGACTGACCTAAATACAAACTTTTAAAAATAGAGGTTTCCAGGTTATCCACATTCTTTGACTGGTCTTCTAGATTATTGTGTATTATTCCCTGATTCGTCAAACCCCTCTGATGTGACCATTGCTTAAGCAGTAGACTGGAATTATGGATGCTGGCAAAATATGCACAAATGGTCATGTACATTCTGATTTAGGCTGTATAATGTGGACGCTAGGGTTGGGCTGATAGACGATGCCATCGTCCATCGCCGATGGCCGATAGACATCACGATGCTGAGTCGGCATCGCAATCCATCGCCCCGCCCCCGTCGCAAACCCGCTCGTGAAAAATACACACTCAGGCCCCGTTTACACTAATACAGCTTGCTTTTAAAATGGGATTTTAGAACGAAAATGACCAACGTCCACACTGGCGTTTCATCTAGCATTTCTGAACAGCCCTCCGTCCCCTGAAAACGCACATCACGTGACCACACCCACACACAGCCACACAAACACACACAGCCACAGACACACACACTGTCATGCGCTCGTCTGAGCTCCAGAGAACTGTGTACGTCCGACAGTTTATCAAGGATGATAGTGGATTGCGTCTCACTATAGTTGTTAAACATGATATTTAATTAATCTTGTCTCTATCTAGGGCTTAATTTGTGCCGGAACACGCCGGATCCGGCACCTCATTTTACAGATCTCCCTCCTCAACCTCCCTCCTCCCCTGTCCAATGTTCATTTTCACTTTGTTCCGCGACTCCCCAACCCTCTTCACTTTCGTCCGCGACACCTCAGCGCCGCTCACTTTTGTCCGCGAGCCACTCCCGCGCCGCTTACTTTCGTCCGCGACACCCTTCCGCCATCCACCGCACCAAACAAATGACTGACACGGATCACTCTGCCTACTCATGCCAGAGTCCCGCGAAAAAAGTGATTGACAGGTGGTAATTTGTGTGTAACTTATCTTTATTTATTTATGATTTGGTTATGGATAAAACAAAGACCAGGTAGTTGAAACGGTAGGCTACAAATTATTAATTCGTTATGAATTAATTAATTATTCATAAATAATTTATTCACCTCCGCATATGAAGACAATGTCATCGTCCATCGCGATGTTTCACATTAGACATCGTACGATGCTAAATTGGTCAATATCGCCCAACCCTAGTGGAGCAGATCGTTTTAACATGGAAATGCACTAGTGTAAATGCCGCCTTGCGTAAAACACATTGATGCTATTACCCAAGTAGCTTTAAAAGTGATTTAAGCGGGACTTTACCGTTAGACATGTTTGCTTAGAGTTTTTTTTTATTGCACCATAATTTTCATACCCAGTGTGTTGGTTGATTGACTGACTGCTGATTTACTAAATGATCAAGCAATCGATTGATTACACCATTATCTTTGGTGCCACAGTACCCCAACTTCTAAGGCAAAATCTATATAGGAAAGTGTAGTGTAAATGGTGCCTTTTTATAAAACCTTAAGACTAGCACATTGATGCTATTACCCAAAAAGCTTTAATAGTGATTTAAGTGGGACTTTAACATTAGACATGTTTGCTAAGTTACTTTTTATTACACCTTCATTTGTGTGTGAATTGATTGACTGCTGACTTACTGAATGATCAATCGATTGATTGATTGCACCATCATATATGTTGCCATAAAATGTCAATTTCTAAGGCAAAATCTGTAAAGAAAAGTCTATTTTTGTGACAGAAGAGTTGAATTTGGCCGTCAGCAGGATAATGGTGCGGGGTTTGAGCTTCATGTCAGCACTGATGGCCTGTAATGTCGCTGCCTCTTCAGGAAGTAGATCTGAATAATACAAGATCAAAGTGAGTCAACGTGACATTCATTAGTGAAAGCTTTCCCTGCGTCTCTCAATCTTCCCGTCTGTTGTTTCATCCCTGTTTTTCTCTCTCTCTTCTCCCAGTTTCCTCTGTGTTTCTGGTGGTCAGGTTCAGCTAGTGCTTTAATTCAGCAGCTCTAGTGAGGAGAAAGCTTTATCATGCACCAGCAGCGGACGTGAGCGTAAGCCTTTGAACATTCGCCACAGAGCAGGGAAGAGGCGTAGAGCGTACTTCTCGCCTCTTTGTGACGCTCTCGCTGACCGCTGAAGCCTTTTCATGAGAGGAGAAAAGCACCGTCCGTCTGAGGAGAATTCAGGAACGGTTGAGCTACATCTTAAAATACTGCAGTGCCGTTCTGGGTTGAGCTGTTGCGCTTGGATTTGATTTTACTGTAGCGAATTGGTTCTGTTTTATTCTTCTTTCTTTTTTTTTTTCCAACAGGTCA
>LR812541.1:38921302-38956302 GCA_903798195.1 Danio kyathit
AACTTCCAACCAAACGCTTGTACATCAAATCAACCATGCCCCCCGAACTTCTCACTTGACCGCCGGTGTCTGCACTATAACAAAGGCTCACTAATGTACACTTTGCATTTACATAGAAGCCTGCGTTTGCTGTTTTATCAACACAAATGGTTGTAATAACATTAACAAAGGTAAGGTTTTATATAATGAAGATTTAATCGCGCCGATTCCGCATCTAACGGCCGCCGCATTTGGCCCGATTGACTCGAGTAGGTACAGCAGACGAAGTCGAGCCGAGAGGTAAGTCTCTGGCAGGCGGGAGTCTAGCCGGAACTGACCCGAGTGTATTTTGCTATCTGGGTGGTTAGGCGTGTATCAACAAACTGATAAAGCCCTTACCTTACCAAATAAACAATGTTCCACCAGATCCTGTATGTCAGAAACTATAGTTTACTGCTGAGCAACTCATTTTATTATGGTAAAATAACACAGAATTCGAGTAATAACACTTCAGTCTCCTGCCGACGTCTGCTTTGAGAAACTGTCAATCACAGCTGTCAATCACGATGACACGTCCAGCATTAAATTACTGCTCAAAACATACTCTTTACAAAAATGAAGATCTGCACCTATATTAGCACGATAACCAGTGCCCTAACTGACCAGAACCATCTTTCATGACATTTTATTGCAAGTGTAATTATTTTTTTAATTTGGTCTCATGTCTTCTTCATTAACACTTTGGAGGTGGGCTTTATGACTTGTACTGCAGCCAGCCCCTAGAGGGCGATCGAGACCTTCACTCAAAAGCACGCTTGTGGCACACTTGGTATGAACACATGTTTTTTTTGGTTGCTAGGGTGTTGCTAAGGCAGTCTGAGTGTTTGAGTGTTTTAGGGGTGGTTGCTAGGGTGTTGCTAAGGTGTTTCGATTCATTATGTGATTGCTAAAGTGTTCCAATTGTATGAACACATATTTTTTTGGTTGCTAGGGTGTTGCTAAGGCAGTCTGAGTGTTTGGGTGTTTTGAAAGTGGTTGCTAGGGTGTTGCTAAGGTGTTTAAGTACATTATATGATTGATTGGTGTTCCGATTGTTTGAACACATTGGGTTTTTCTGGTTGCTAGGGTGTTGCTAAGGTGTTTTGATTTATTATGTGATTGCTAAAGTGTTCCAATTGTATGAACACATGTTTTTTTTGGTTGTTAGGGTGTTGCTAAGGCAGTCTGAGTGTTTGGGTGTTTTGAAAGTGGTTGCTAGGTTGTTGCTAAGGTGTTTAAGTACATTATATGATTGCCTGCTGTTCCGATTGTTTGAACACATTGGGTTTTTCTGGTTGCTAGGGTGTTGCTAAGGTGTTTTGATTTATTATGTGATTGCTAAAGTGTTCCAATTGTATGAACACATGTTTATTTTGGTTGCTAGGGTGTTGCTAAGGCAGTCTAAGTGTTTGAGTGTTATGAAAGTGGTTGCTAGAGTGTTGCTAAGGTGTTTAGCAACATTATATAATTTCTTGGTGTTCTAATTCTTTGAAGACTTTGTTTTTTTTTTTGGTTGCAGGGTTCTGAATTTTTGAAAACATTTTACACATTGGTTTTGAGAGTGGTTGCCAGGATGTTGCTAAGGTGTTTCAGTTAATTATGTGCTAATGTCTTTCAATTGTTTCAATTTCATTTGTTTATTTGTTTGTGTTTTTTGGTTGCAAGGGTGTCACTAAGGCTGTATTAAGAACATTGTTTTATGGTTGTTAGGGTATTGCTAAGGTGTTTTGAGAGCTTTAGTACATTGTTGTATTATAATTTTAGGATGTTGCTAACATTTTATGAATGTTTGAGCAAATGTGTATGGTTGCTAGGGTGTTGCTAAGGTGCTGGATTGCTTGAACATGTTTTAAGGTTGCTAGGGTTGCACTGAGAGATTTTAAGTCTTTGAACACATTGTTTTTTTGGTTGCTAGAATGTCGCTAGGACAGTCTGAGTGTATTTTTTTATGGCTGTTAGGTAATGCTAAGGTGTTTAAGAACATTATAATATTTTAGGGTGTTGCTAAGGTATTATAAGTGCTTGAGCACATTTGTATGGTAGCTAGGGTGGTGTTATGATGTAAGTATGTGAGCAAGTTTTAAGATTGATAGGGTGTCACTAAGGGATTTTAACTCTTTAAACATTGTTTTTTTTAGTTGCTAATGTGTTGCTAAGATGTTTTGAGGATTTGAACATTTATTATGGTTGCTAGAGTGCTGCTATGCTGTTTTGAGTGTTTGAGCAGACTGTTTTGTGATCGCCAGGGTAGTTCTAACGTTGACAGATCAGTGTTGTTTGTGTTGTGTTTGGCGTTCTTATTCTGTCACCTTGAAGTGCCAACTCTGTCAATGTGGGCTCAGTAGTTAAATGACTTAAATGCCGTTATTGATGTAAATGAGTCATCTTAAACTGTCGAATGCGGGAGCTTTGCTCTTTGGTCATTTTCTGTGTGTAATAATAACCTGCATTACTGGATTGTGTTTGAGTTGTTTTTATCTTTTATCTTTTTTATATTTTCTCTTGCCGATTGATGAGTGTTGGTTCATTCTGTCTTTGATCTGTCCATCTCACACTCACCTCTGCTTCAAAGATGAAAGGTGTCAAGAAAGCAAAGAGAAGACATCAAATTTGTAGATTTTTTTTTTGAAAACCCATTTAGTAATAGGATGTAATGAATGGTTGCCAGGATGTTGAATTAATACATTGTGTTATATGTGTTGCTAGGCATTGCTACTGTATACTAATGTCAGGGGATCGGAATAGGTAATTTTTTTGTTTTTTTTGCTGTGCTGTTGCTAAGGTGTTTCTATGTGGTTGTCATGGTGTTTAGTGTAGTTTTTAGTGTGTTGCTGTATGGATCTTATAATAATGGTTGCTAAGGTATTCAGAGTGTTTGCTAATGTGTTCTGAGTATTTCAGTTCATCATTTCATAGCTAAGGTGTTCTGAGCACATTGATTTATGGTTGCTAAAGTGTGCAAATACATTTTATGTTTGCTAGGGTGTTGCTAAGGTGCTGTGAATATTTAAGGACATTTACAGTAGTGCATTTGTGGTTGCTAAGTTGTTAGTCTGTAGGGTTAAGGTTTTAGTCTTTGTTGTTTGCGAGAGCTCTAGCTAAATGCTAGGGTGTTGTTAAGGTGTTGCGAAAGCTTGAGAACGGGGTTTTGTGGTTACTATGGTGTTGCCAAAGTGCTGTGAATGCCTGAGCACATATGTTTATAGTTGCTAGGGTGTTTCTAAGGTTTTTGAGTGTTTAAACACATTAAAACAGCTTAAAACACATTGTTTTAAGTTTGCTCCTAGAGTTCATCCATAGATATATACACTAGATGTCGCATACAGACCCTGAGCATGCGTCAATAGTGGCGCCACATTTGTACAGTGGACAAAAGTCATTCAACCGCACTAGTCAAGACTAAAGCCAATGTGAAGATGCTGCACTTTAGCGCTGTGCACGGCTGTAGTAACGAGCAAACAAAGAAAACAAAGCACAAAAGCAGAACATTTCATAGGAAAGACTTCGTTGTTTACATTTTTTGTATATTACGAACTTTTGTGCCCAGCAAGTAACGTTATTGATGATAATACGGTCACTTACTGCACTGACCATAAGGCTAAGTAGCACCAACTAGCACTAAATAACAGGATTATTTTTGTTGAATAAAATAAGCAAACAATGTAAATGAAATATGACAACAAGACGCTGCGGTGCTAGAAACGTGTATTATTGTCGGCTAAATGAACGATTCGTTCGTAACGGGGATTCATTTACAAACGAATCGCTCCCTTTGTTAGAATCAGAAGTGAAAGCAGGAGAGGGGGTGTGTTTCAGGACACGGATTAGAACAAATTTAACAGGGAGGGAGGATAATGCATTTCCATGCACACAAACACATGCTCTTTGTCGGCAATGCCCGTGTGATCGCTTATCCATCGATGTAGAAAAGTGATGTAAAATTATAATTTTTGGAATTTAAAAAAATATTTGCATACTGACCACTGGGAAAACTCCCGATCATAGATATCTATACATATGTGTATTTACAGTTGAGGTCAGAATTATTAGCCCTCTTTGAATTTTTTTTCTTTTTTAAATATTTCCCAAATGATGTTTATTCAGAGCAAGGAAATTTTGACAGTATGTCTGATAATATTTTTTTCTTCTGGAGAAAGTCTTATTTGTTTTATTTCAGCTAGAATAAAAGCAGCTCTTAAAATTTTTAAAGTCATTTTAGGGTCAAAATCATTAGCCCCTTTAAGCTATATATTTTTTCAATAGTCTACAGAACAAACCATCATTATAAAATTAACTTGCCTAATTACCCTAACCTGCCTAGTTACCCTACTTAACCTAGTTAAGCCTTTAAATGTCACTTTAAGCTGTATAGAAGTGTCTTGAAAAATATCTAGTAAAATATTATTTACTGTCATCATGGCAAAGATAAAATAAATCAGTTTTTAGAAATTAGTTATTAAAACTATTATGTTTAGAAATGTGTTGAAAAAAAAATCTTCTCTCCGTTAAACAGAAATTGGGGGAAAAAATAAACAGGGGAGGTAATAATTCAGGGGGGCTAATAATTCTGACTTCAACTGTATCTCTGGCTCTGGATGGCCAGTCCTCCACTGCACCTTGGTCCCACATTCATTTCAAAGGAGCGCTACCCTGTACCAAAATGGCAGCTCTATTGACGCATTCCTTCCAATAGACAAACAACAGCGTAGGCGACATCTAATGTAAATATCTATGAGTTTAACAGTGTTCTGGTTTGATGCTAACATGCTAAGTGCTAATGTTGCTAAGTGTTTACTAAGTGAATACTTGAGCATGTTGTTTAAGTGTTGCTGGTGTTCTGACTGTTTTATTAGGTTGTAATTGCTAGGGCATTCTGGTTGTTAATGACTTGCTATAAAAATGCCACAGTCTTCTGAGTTAACATAGGGGAGCGCGGGGTTAAATGTAACACGGAGTTTTAGGGTATTTGCTCAGGGTTAAACATGGCATGCTTCCGAAGTTTTCACCACAGTGTCGGCAGATGTCCTAATTCCAATTATTGAAAAAATTCCGCGAATTTTGGATGAGAAACACAGGAGAAACCATTTTTGCAGCATGAAAGTTTTTTTTATTATACTCAATATTTTTTATTTTTAAAAAATCTGTGAAAGTATGAACGTAAAATCTTATATTGTTGTGATCACCGTCTTCTAAGCTAAAAGATGAAACCATTTTGAAAGATGTATAAAACACACAGTTACTGCTAGCCAGCTTTGAGGAAAACACAACACAGCGGGGTTAGTCGTAACAGGGTGTTACAATTAAGCCACACACTGTTGGACACCAATTAAACAAACACATTTTTTTTGAATTTTGAGTGTAATGTTGAGAACTTTTTAAATAAAAATGTTTTTTAATAGAAAGTATTGTTTTAATAGAAAAAAATATTTTATTGCTAATAATGCAAATAAATGCATTGTATAATAATGGATAAATGGATAATAATGCAAATAGATTCAAATGTGTTTATCCAATAAACAAATAAATACATAAACATACTGTGCTATGTAGAATAAAAAAGAAATGAGCCAATTACTGAGCAAATATAGCTACTATTTAAAGTAAACTGGATTTAAATTAGTTGTGTGAAATCTGCCTTTATAAGCATGTGTTACAACTAACACCCTGTCTGTTACAACTTGCCCCGCAGGTGGGGTAAATAGTAAAATTTTTACTCCTGGTACTTTTGACAACACTGCACAAAAACCATAGGTCCAGCGATCATAATTCCAGTGCTCACTTGTAGGAGAGGCTTGTGTGTTATTGGTAAAAAAAAAATTGTTTGTCTAACCCTATTACTTTGTTCATTATTTGACCAAAACCAAAAAGTGTTACTTTATGCCCCGCTCTCCCCTATTAGTCAATTCTTGTCAATCCAAGTAACTTGTCAATTTGTAACTTTTTTATTTAGTGGCTAATTTGTGTTGACTCATTCGTACTGTAGTATTCATTTGTAGTACTCATAGTATGTTTTGCTCATCCCAATTAAGGGGTAGGTTTATGGGTGGGGTTTGGGGGCACACCTCCTTTTTAAAAATCTTACAAAGGAAATCATTTGAATTCATATGAATTAGCCACTTTTCTTACAATATGTAAAATAGTCATTTTTCCTTGTGAAATCAGGCTAGTTTTAATACATTTTAAGGTGTTTTATGGGTGGTCTGGTTTCTAAAGTGTGGTCTAAGGTTTTCATTTCTTTACTATATTAATAATGAATTTTGATTTGTGATGCGCTTTTCTTAAACTCAAAGCGCTACAAGATATACAATTACTGAAATATAAAAGGCAGAGAATTACAAGCTTGCATAAAATTATACAGTCTTTAGGGTAGTCTACATGCTAAGGTGTTTCTGTAGTGTTGTGGGGAATATGTGGTGTGGAAACTAACTTACCCATCAATTATCAAATAACAAACTTTTCTTCTCTTGATAGGTGTCTCTCCTGTGTGAATGGCTCTTTTCCATGCCACTGGTGCAAATATCGACACATGTGCACCCACAATGCCAACGACTGCTCGTTCCAGGAGGGCCGCGTCAACACGTCTGAGGTCAGTCTGTCAAATACAATACATACAACACAAAGCCTGTTTTTTTTCTGCGCACAACTCGGCTTTAATTGAATTGAAAATTGCTTTTCATGTCTGCAAGCCATCGCCAAAAAGCACAAGGGTGCAGATGCACACATGGGCGGTCATGTCCCATTTGTGAGCGCTGTTCTTTTTTGCGCTGGCTTTGTGCGAGCAGCTGTTCTAAGGAGAGCTGCGCTGGATTAATGCACTTATAAACGGCACTGACTGAATGACTATGCAAATTGTATCGTGTTGTACATTTACAAATGCTACATTTGCATAAAAACCAATATCAATCACATCTCTCCCTCCTTCTCGTATGAGCGCTGGAAGCATTACGCGTGTACAGTGGGTTATGATTACCGACGCACACGCATCAATCCTCCACATGCCCGTTCTCGACTGCCGAACTGTCTCGGGGGAGCATTTGTATCTCAAACCATTTCGAGCCGACCAGGGGGCTGTTCACGCATGCCACAGCTGTTGAACAGCGCTTTCAGTGTCGAGAAGGGCATTTGGGTGTAATGTACATAAATGTTTACCATTTTCCACATAATGTTATCGGCGTTTGCTCTCAGGTACTTACCGGCCGTGCTGCAGTACCCATTTCTTCAGCATTTGGTGATCCTGAGGATCCCAGTAGAATTAACCCATAGGCATTTAATAAAATAAATAAATGAACGAATAAATGAACAAATAAATGAACAAATAATTAAATCAATTAATAAATAAATAAACAAATAAATAAATGAATAATTAAAAAAATAAATGAATAAAAAATAAACGAATAATTGAACGAATAAATGAACAAATAATTTAAATAATAAATAAATAAACAAATAAATAAATGTATGAATGATTAAACGAATAAATGAGTAAATAAATAAATAAATGAACGAATATATGAACAAATAATTAAATCAATGAATAAATAAATAAACAAACAAACAAATAAAAAAATTAATGATTAAATAAATGAACAAATAAATAAATTAACAAATAAATGAACAAATAATTATATGAACGATTAAATAAACAAATAAATAAATAAACAAATAAATAAATAAATGATTAAATAAATAAACGAATGAATGACTAAATAAATAAATATAAAAATATTCATTCATAAAAATATTAAAAATAAATGAATCAGTTGCATTATTATTATTATTATTATTATTATTATTATTATTATTATTATTATTATTATTATTACTACTACTACTACTACTTCAACTCCTAATAATGCATAAACATTTAAATATTATTGTTAAAGCCATGTAATATTATTATTTTTATAACTAATATTCTCATATTTTTTTATTTGTTTAATATTTTTAATATGTTATATTTGAATCATTTTTATTTAAATTTTAATTATTGTTTATTTAATTAAAAATTCTTCAACCTTTATACTGACATGGGGTTAATTTTAAGGGCATTTTCATACTTTACAGGATCTTATTATGATGCCTTGAAGGTTTTTATGATTTATGTAGACTTGGCTTTATATTGTCGTTTGCTTGGATTGGGAATATAGTCAATGTTAAAGAGCCTTTATCACAAATGTGCAGCAAAATGTCTTTAACCCCTTTATCCTTGACTGTACGCATACTGTATAATGTCCTCAAATGGCTTTATTGATTTGTAAATTGATTCCTGAATAATTTTAAAGGATTTTAGCAGCAGTAACCTGTGTATGTGGAGATTCAGGAGAGCAATGATACATGTGTGTGTTTTATTTTCTTCACTTATAATAATTAATCATTTGATTATAGCATGTTATTCATGAATTGAGTCTGATCCATTATACTTGGTGCAGTGATCTGATCTAACAATTTGCATACTAGAAAACAGTGAATAAATTGCTGCATGATTTATTTAAACCGCAGTTGCTTTGCCCTTCACTAATATTGGCACTCTCGATAAATATGAAGATGTATGGATAAAATATATTTATCAATTAACGTTTTGATCTTTGAACAATATAAGACACTTGAGTTTGTTTTAGGATGAGAGTAGAGGCTTTTTCGAAGCAAATCTTTTCAAAGTTTACAAAGAAAAGAAAATGCGCATTAGGTGCGTTTTAGTTGTTAGAGAAGGTGATTGCAGTATTGGTTACCTAGTAATTGGCTACCTTGTTTTATTTGCATTAAACCTTTTTTGTCAAAAGTCCAAAACCATCTGAAATGACCGTTAAGCACTTTTTGCTTGACAGATTTTTATTTGAAATGTGGCATTTCTAGAACTCGTTTCTTATTTGATACTATTAAAAGATGAGCATTAACTCAAAATGTTATTGTAATATACACTCATCGACCATTTTGTTAGGTACACCTTACTAGTACCGGGTTGGACCCCCTTTTGCCTTCAGAACTGCCTTAATCCTTCGTGGCATAGATTCAACAAGGTACTGGAAATATTCCTCAGAGATTTTGGTCCATACTGACATGATAACATCACGTAGTTGCTGCAGATTTGTCGGCTGCACATCCATGATGTGAATCTCCCATTCCACCACATCTCAAAGGTGTTCTATTGGATTAAGTTCTGGTGACTGTGGAGGCCATTTCAGTACAGTGAACTCATTGTCATGTTCAAGAAACCAGTCTGAGATGATTCGCGTTTTATGACATGGCGTGTTATCCTGTTGGAAGTAACCATCAGAAGACGGGTACACTGTGATCATAAAGGGATGGACATGGTCAGCAACAATACTCAGGTAGGCTGTGGCATTGATACAATGCACAATTGGTACTAATAGGCCCAAAGTGTGCTAAGGAAATATCCCCCACACCATTACACCACCACGACCAGCCTGAACCGTTGATACAAGGCAGAATGGATTCATGCTTTCATATTGTTGACACCAAATTCTGACCCTATCATTCGAATATCGCAGCAGAAATCGAGACTTGTGAGACCAGGCAACGTTTTTCAATCTTCTATTGTCCAGTTTTGGTGATCTTGTGTGAATTGTACTCTCAGTTTCCTGTTCTTAGCTGATAGGAGTGACACCCGGTGTGGTCTCCTGCTGTAGCCCATCCGCCTCAAGGTTGGACCTTGGATTGTGTGTTCAGAGATGCTCTTCTGCAGACCTCTGTTGTAATGATTGGTTATTTGAGTTACTGTTGCCTTTCTATCAGCTCGAACCAGTCTCTCTATTCTCCTCTGACCTCTGGCATCAACAAGGCATTTGCGCCCACAGAACTGCCGCTCACTGGACATTTTCTCTTATTCAGACCATTCTCTGTAAACTCTAGAGATGGTTGTGCATGAAAATCCCAGTAGATCAGCAGTTTCTGAAATACTCAGACCAGCCCGTCTGGCACCAACAACCATGTCACGTTCAAAGTCACTTAAATCACCTTTCGTCCCCATTCTGATGCTCGGTTTGAACTGCAGCAGATCATCTTGGCTACATGCCTAAATGCATTGAGTTGCTGCCATGTGATTGGCTGATCAGAAATTTGCATTAACGAGCAGTTGGACCAGTGTACCTAATAAAGTGGCCGGTGAGTGTATGTTGTATTACTGGTAATGCCGGATTGTATTTTTTTTGCCCATAAATGTGTGTTTTCACAAGATCAATGCTTGTCTACTTCCAGGCTGCTTCATAAGACGTTCAGTTGACTGAAATTTCTTAATTAATCTCCTAATGGTGGAAATGGACATTTTCTGTGTTTTTGCTGTATTCCAAAAACCACTTCATTCATTCATTCATTCATTCATTTATTTTCTTTTCGGCTTAGTCTCTTTATTAAACTGGGGTCGCCACAGCGGAATGAACCGCCAACTTATCCAGCATATGTTTTACATAGCGGATGCCCTTCCAGTTGCAACCCATCACTGCCCATTTTGTTATTCTCCACAACCTTTTCTCTCAAATCCTTTATTCTTTGGCTACTTTGGTGAGTTTGGCTCATATTGTATCTCATATTTATACTCTTGAGAGACAGGAGGTCATGCTTTGAACAATTTCCTGTTCCAAATTACCCTGGTGCACTTAAAAATGTAAAAAATCAATGGGAATATACTTGTAAATAATTTGCTTAAATCAATTTATAGGGGAATTTAGTGATTATCTGTTTATTTTAATTCGTGTTGAGTTTGTTTCTGTTTGCTCTGTTTTTGTGTGTAATATTTTAAGCAAAAGATAAAATGGTCAAAAAAATAAAGACTTTTTTTCACAAACTTCTTTGTTTAAATATAACAAGGGTGCCAATATTGCTGTGCGCTGTAGATGTCATGACTTCATGAGCTGGCTTTGTTGTATCCATGAAGCTGTGGTGATGTGTGTGGGCTAATAAACACTGTGGGAGAAGCTCTTGACGTGGAGGCTGGTGGCGTGTGGTGTTTATTGGGTGGAGGTTGAGGGCGAGACAGCAAGTGAAGGTGTGGGATTGAGGCAGAACTGAAGGATAGGTGTTTCACATCTGGTGTCTTCTGGTGGTTAATAACTGCTGGTTGAAGTGAGATTTCAGAGATTGCTTTTCTTTATTATTGTCAGACAGGTTTCTAGAATGAGTGAGGTGTCTATGTTGACAGCATTTGAGGGAATCAAAGGGGTGTTTTGGTGTAAGACTACTAATGTAAATACAATTAAAGGTGCAGTATGTAAGTTTGACACCCAGTGGTTGAACTGGGTATTGCACTCCTAGATCAAAATAAACACACGCGTGGGATGCCAGAGATTGAGTACAGGAGCGAGTGATTTAAACCGTGTTCTAAATAAAATCAATGACACGCGATAGAAGGAATTATGTTCCATATTAAAAGGAGTTTTAGTTCTAACCAACACCTCGAATTGAGATATTAGAAACGGTTTCTATTTCTCACAGCTCAACATGTGAAACCTATGACAGTGCACCTCAGGTAAGCCTCGTGTGTTTTATTCAGTGCTAAATGCTAACAATGTGAGTTTGAATGGATTCTAAACCTTACCGTTTCGTGAGTGAGTGCTTATTCTGTGCTTCTGAAAGGCTGTATTTACATTTTTGTCGTGTTTCGTCTGGTGCAAAGAGTCAAACTGCTGTTTGCGTGTTGTTAGGACACGAGATTACAATGTAACCTGCTCACCTAATGTTTACGTTCGTAATATTTATATCATTTGCTAATTAATAACCTCATGTGGAACTGAATCTGTCTCATTTCGACGTCTGATACTGTCCATTTCGGTCACGGACGCATGCTTTCAGAGCCTTTCTGAATGAATGAATGAAATACGCTGTTTTCCAACAAGGCAACCCGGCGTGCTGAATTATAATTGGCTAAACTGGCATTCTGCAGGTTAACTTTACCTAAACAAAGACAGCGTTCCGGCACGGAAAAACCATTTTCAAAGCAGAATATCTGACTTCAGCATTGTTTTTCAGTTAAACAAGTATGTTCACTTGGGATGTTTCTTAAATATCTGCAAACATATTATGGTATTTTTATGCTTTAGAAGAATCAAAAACTTACATACAGCACCTTTAACACAAGCAGTCATTCAGAATCAGAATCAGAATCAGAAAGAGCTTTATTGCCAGGTATGTTCACACAAACGAGAAATTTGTTTTCGTGACAGAGCTTCTACAGTGCAAAAGAATTAGAGACAGGACAAGAAACGTATAATAAATATATTTAAAAATAGAAGTACTGTAAGTAGTGAATGCAAATATACAAATGGACAAGTGTATGTACAGGTATATTACTATATACAACCTTATATGTGCAGCTGTTATGTGCAAATTGGCATGTAAAGTATGTTGTTAAATAAGTGTAGATGTGTATAAAAAGTGTATAGCAAGTAATGATGTTTGTTTCATAATTATTATTATCATCAAGTGTTCATGAGATGGATTGCCTGAGGGAAGAAACTGTTTCTGTGTCGGGCTGTTCTGGTGCACAGTGCTCTGTAGCGTCGACCAGAAGATAAAAGTTTAAAGAGGCAGTGTGCTGGGTGTGAGGGGTCCAGTGTGATTTTGGCAGCCCTTCTCCTCGCTCTGGATAAGTACAGTTTTTGGAGAGTAGGGAGGGTTGTACCAGTGATTCTGCTCAGCAGTCTGAACTATTCGACGTAGTCTTCAGAGGTCGGATTTGGTAGCTGAGCTAAACCAGACAGTTATTGATGTGCAGATGACTGATTCAATGATGGAATTGTAGAACTGTTTCAGCAGCTCCTTTGGAAGGTTGAACTTCCTTAGCTGATGAAGGAAGTACAGCCTTTGTTGAGCTTTTTTGACAATGGTGTCAATGTGAGTGTCCCACTGCAGGTTTAGATGGTGGTGCCCAGGAACCTGAATGACATTCAGTTCATAATCATAATAATACTTTAATAGTTAAGCGTTGAGGAGCTATAAACACAAACACACAGAGCACGGACATTTTTATAGTATCTGATATTAAATTTTTTTTCTTCTGGAGAAGTTTTTTTGTTTCTTTTAGTTTAGCTGAAATAAAAGTAGCTTTTATTCATTCATTCATTCATTTTCTTGTCGGCTTTGTCCCTTGCGGGGTCGCCACAGCGGAATGAACCGCCAACTTATCCAGCACGATTTTACGCAGCGGATGCCCTTCCAGCCGCAACCCATCTCTGGGAACTTCCACACACACATTCACACTCATACACTATGGACAATTTAGCTTACCCAATTCACCTGTACTGCATGTCTTTGGAATGTGGGGGAAACCGGAGCACCCGGAGGAAACCCACGCGAACCCAGGGAGAACATGCAAACTCCAAGTAGCTTTTAATTAGGTAATTAATAAGTGCTTTTTTAAGGTCAATATTATCATAAGAAATTTATTATTAGCGAAGTGGGTAGCAAAATCGCCTCACAGCAAGAAGGTCACTATTTCGAGCCCCAGCTGGGTCAGTTGGCATTTCTGTGTGGAGTTTGCATGTTCTCCCCGTGTTCGCGTGGGCTTCCTCTGGGTGCTCCGGTTTCCCCCACAAGTCCAAAGACATGCGGTACAGGTGAATTGAATAAGTTAAATTGGCAGTAGTGTATGTGAGTGGTGCAAAAGTGCATAGGTGTTTCCCAGTGATGGGTTGCAGCTGGAAGAGCATCCGCTGCGTAAAACGTGTTGGATAAGTTGGCGGTTCATTCCGCTGTGGCAACTCCTGATTAATAAAGGGACTAAGCCAAAAGAAAATGAATGAATGAATAATTAAAAATTTCACAGTAGGGCTAATTTTGCCTTCAACTGTATTTAAAAAAGAAACAAAAATAAATAAATAAATAAATAAAAAGTTAAATAAATAAATAAATAAGAAATTAAATAAATAAATAAATGCATAAGCAAATAAGCAAATAAATAAATAAGCAAATAAAAAAATAAACAAACAAATAAATGAATACATAAGCAATTAAATAAATAAATAAATAAATAAATAAGCAATTAAATAAATAAGCAAATAAACAAACAAATAAATAAATAAATAAGCAAACAAATAAATAAATAAATAAATAAGCAAATAAACAAACAAATAAATAAATAAATAAATAAGCAAATAAATAAATAAATAAATAAACAAATAAATAAATAAATAGAGTTAATAATTATATTTAAGAATGTTTGCATTTATATATTTTTGAATAATTTTCCTGTACAAGTGTACTTTTATAATTTAAAAATACTTTAATATTGAGGACTTAATAAGCAATTAAGAAATATCGCTTTTTAAAATGTATTTTATTGATTACCCTTTTTTAAAGAATGCTGAAACATTGTATAATATGAAAATTAGCATTTGTCCTCAAAAACCATTGGGACGAATACAGCGCTGATCACTTCATCTCCGCCATTATTACAGCTCAGTCTCAGAACCGCCTTACCTTAAGAAGTAGCCAGACATGAAAGATAAACCGTGCAGTCACCGCGCGTAATGAGTCACATTTGCAAATCAAAAGTATATAAATCAACATTTGCCTGACAGCGGATAAACAGAGGAACACATTAAATCTGACCAGGCGGAAAATTGCTTCAGTAAGCCACACTTGAGGAATCCACAAGGAGAAATAAACAAACACGCATATAAACAAACAAGCAAATATCGCCGCTAACACATTCGTTCTAGCCGTCGTTATTTGTGAGCCCAGCTGTCGGGCGGGTCGCTTATTTTAGTCAGCCCTTTTGCCCTTTGATAGTGCCAAGAGTGTTAGTCCATGTCATAGAGCAACTTTTAAACCAGACTCACTTCAGTCCAGTTCCTCCATGGAGTTTGAAGTTATTTAGCTTTTCTGTGCTTCAAATTATGTTTAGCATGTCCATTTTGGGGAACTTTTACTCAAAAGAATGAATGCTTGGCTTTGTGCTTTGTTTTTATGAAAGTAACGTAACGCTTAGTGTTTTTAATTGACATTGATATAGCAAGCATATCTGTGGCCAAAGTATTTTTGAGTTCATTTTATTGTTTGTTTCTTCACATTATTTCTTTCATTCATTCATTCATTCATTCATTCATTCATTCATTCATTCATTCATTCATTTTCTTTTCGGCTTAGTCCCTTCATCAATCTGGGGTCGCCACAGCGGATTGAACCGCCAACTTATCCAGCACATGTTTCACGCAGCGGATGCCCTTCCAGCCGCAACCCATCACTGGGAAACATCCATACACACTCATACACACCCATACACTACGGACAATTTTAGCTTACTCAATTCACCTGTACCACATGTCTTTGGACTGGGGGAAACCGGAGCACCCGGAGGAAACCCACACGAACGCGGGGAGAACATGCAAACTCCACACAGAAACGCCAACTGACCCAGCCGAGGCTCGAACCAGCGACCTTCTTGCTGTGAGGCAACAGCACTACCTACTGCGCCACTGCATCGCCATTATTTCCTACAGTAAATTAATGTTCAATATGTTTGTAATATTGCTGTGGGGGAAAAAGACTCTTGAGTTTTTAATGGTTCTTCATGGTTTGTTGAAGGTAATTTAATAATTTATTAAGTTGCCTTTAAAGGCCACCTATCATGCAAAATCAACTTTTGGAAGCTGTGTGTAGGTATAGTGTGTCCACAGTCAAATTGGAGTGATATAAACACAAGTCTCTTTTTCTTTAACTTTCTGAAGTTAAAATAGGATCCAAATTACTGTGATTTTGACGCCCACCATAATGTGACAACTGTGTGGTCTTCCCCACTGCCCACCAATATTGATTGACAGGCGCATATTAACATGTCTTTTTAATAACGTGCATAATCGTGTCCACAAGACATGATTTGCAAAGAAACTGGGATTAAAAGATCTGTTCCAACTTTCTGTGATCCAGCTGCACTTCAATAAGCAGTAAGTGATAGACCATGTACTTTTTATATCATTTTGAACTATACTTTGGAAAGCTACATAATTCATAATCGCTGTTAAGTGCACACAACTATAAACAAGAATGCTTCAATCACACAAAAGGCATCCCAGTTTGCGAACGGTTATTTTGTACAGTTAGCTATAATGGATTGCTTTACAGCATCATGTATACCTGTTTGGTTTGGCTGTTTTTACATACAGTATATATAAAATGTATTCAGTGTTGGGTAAGTTACTTTAAAAAAGTAATTTGTAATCTGATTACATTACTAATTACTTAATGTAAAAAGTAATCAGATTACTAATTACTTTACTTTGAAGTTACTTTTAAAACATATAAGATATGCCTATGAAAATACAAAATAAACTGCAACTCTTTCAGAAATTTAATATTCACTGAAAAACATTACAATGGGTTGATCTCAGCAGCTTGACATATTCAAGACTTCAGAGATAATTCGCCCAAAATCGTTCACTGTTTGTCATCTTGTTTCTTTTTTTGTTTTGTTTTTAAACACACATTTAGAAACTAACTGGATACCTGTAACCACTGACATCCATAGTATCAAAAAGCACTGCAGTGTTTGGGTGTTCTGTGTTTGTCTGAAGTAATTAGTCTACCGAAATGTGTATATTCCATACAAGGTATAAAGCAGATCGTTTTTGTCACTTGACTCGCAATATTTTTGTCTGTATTTCCACTTGATGAAGCAACCACTCTCGCCAGCAATTCAAAAACGTATGGTTATTAACTGACGTTGCACTTCTAAAAACTATGTTTGTAATGTAAGTAATGCAATTAGATTGATCAAAAATGTAATTCGTTACATTACTGGGTTCCTCAAAAATGTAATTAGAATACAGTAACACGCTACTGTGGAACGTGTTACACTAAACTCTGTGTATATTATACTGTTAATTATATAATTATATTACATTGTTATGCAGTAGTGTGTTGTGTTGTTATATAAAAAAATATACAGTACTACTACTCTGTATTAACTATATGTTAAATAAACAATATATTGTATTCAATTAAGATATTTTACATTTTGTTAGAAAATAATACAATCTCCTAATATTGAGTACTTGAGGAGTAATATTATATAATAATTCATTCATTCATTTTCTTTTTGGCTTAGTCCCATTATTAATCAGGGGTCGCCACAGTGGAAGAAACCGCCAACTTATCCAGCCTATGTTTTACACAGCGGATGCCCTTCCAGCTGCAACCCATCACTGAGAAACATCCATACACACACATACACTACGGACAATTTTAGCTTACCCAATTCATCTATACCACATGTCTTTGGGGAAACCGGAGCACCCGGAGGAAACCCAACACGGATAGAACATGCAAACTCCACACAGAAATGATAACTGACCCAGTCCGAGGCTCCAACTAGCAACCTTCTTGCTGTAAGGCGATTGTGCTACCCACTGCGCTACCGTGAGGCCTATTATGTAATAATATATAATTATATTTGTTTGTTTATTTATTTATTTTAGGAGTTTGAAAAGTATTTTTTAAATACTGATATTAAAAAACCTAAATTATTTTGCTTTATATAGGGATATTTATACAATTTTAGTTTATTTAAAATTTGACAGGATGAGGTATTGCAGCACAAATCCCTGAAATGCATCAAACACACACTCAAATCAATATTTGACTTATAAACAGGGCTTTACATTAACACCTGCCAACCCGCGGGGTAGATTTCAACTGTGACTGGTTAGACAACCACTCTCACTAGCCACTTTGGCTGGTTAAAGATAATTTTTAAATGATAGTTTTCTTAAAAGCAGGGTTCGACACTGAAGATGGCCCAATATGCGTGCAAATCTCATCTTAGAATCGAGAAGCAGCATGACTGACAAAAGTACCGTTCGTGCGAGCAAAAGAAATCAGGTGAATACCGAATGAGAGGATGATCACTCGCGCGCACAGGTGATGTAATGCGCGCTCCCGTTTCCTGGCGCGAAGCAACCGTGCCTGAAAACTCAACTGCTGCGATCGTTTCTCTTTGAAATAGACTCGACAAAAAGTAATGCTTGTGCACCCACAATCCTGCTGCTTCTAAAGCTCCGGATGTTTTTTAAAATATGTCTTTTTGTAGACAGCAGCGGTTGCCGGTTTTGTTTGAACTATTCTTTGAACAGAACAGATTATGAACGTTACCCGTGTTACTCTTTCATTATCACACACCGTATGTTTTTCACCTGCTTTCTTTTGCTTACGGTAATTATTGTTAATATAATTATCATTTTACAATAACATCGCTTTAATAGGAGATTAACTCCCCATGTATGTGTTAACTAGTGATCTGAGAGACCTTTAGCATGGACAGACAAGGCATAGTTTTAGATACATGGCAATAATTTTTTTTTTTTTTTTTAAAAACATTTTTTATTGTAGAATAATCACTTGAAATTAACATGAAAATACACTTTTTTACATTTTAACTCTCCCCCCTCCCTCCCCCAAATCAACCAGATTCAGTTGAACAGGTAAATGTATTGTTATACATGGGCTAAGGCATAGAAAAACTTTCCACATACAAAAATACAAATTTTATCAATCAATTAACCAGTAGCATGAGAGGTATTTGCTTGTACCATTGTATGGTTATGTTCCAAAAATTGTTTAAACAGATCCCAAATTTTATGGTACTCCTTTAATTTGCCCTTTATACTGTAGGTGATTCTTTCCAGTGCAATGTAATGTGTCAAATCTTTCAACCAGTGGATGGACTTTCTATGTTCTTCCAATAGAGTGCTATCAAACGGCTTGCAATAACAAGACACGTATCAATCTCTTTAGTTTGATAACCTGGTAATGACAAACTGACAGGAAATAAACCCAAAGCACATATTTCAGGTGTAACTGGAATTGGTTTTAAAATAATTGAGGAGATTAATGTGATTACGTTTTGCCAGAAAATCTTAATCACCTCGAATTCCCAGATACAATGGAAGAATGTTGCTTTATGTTTTTGGCATTTGAAACGTATATCTGGGAAGTTCATACACACAAAACAGTGAAATGAATGAGGATGCATGTGGACATAACACAAAGTCTAAGGGTGCTTTCACACCTAGACTTTGTTCCGGAACCTGGCGCGTTTGCTCAGTTAGCGCGATTCGTTTGGCATATGTGAACAGGGCAATCGCACTCGGATCTGCGGCAAAGCAATCGCTCTGAGACCGCCTGAATGAGGTTGTCTCGGCTCAATTGAAACGAACTCTGGAGCGGATCGATTGTAGTGAGAAAGCGATATGATCCGAGCCCAGCCATATCACAGTGTTTTATGAATATGTAATAAGCATACGGCTCTATGAAGAGAGAGTAGGGCGGGAGGTCATTCCAGACATCTCCCGCAAATGCACAGACTCCTGGATGCCCGCAAACGAGCGATAATCTCCCAGAAATCGCGCGACTCCCTCCCGGACCTCAAATATGTCGCGCACACTTCTCATCACCCCTCCCCACCGCATCCCTCCTCGCTCTTCAGACATGTCGCGCGCACCCTGTCAAACACCACCAAACCACCTCCGACAGCTGAGCGGGACCTGTGCAAAATAAACCGTGAAACTCTGACCAATGTGAGGAGAGTTTACTCACACGTGACTTGTTTTAGCTTGTTTTGGTCCGTTTAGAAACTTTGCCATGTGAAAGCGAACCGCACCAAGAACAAAGAGCAACAATGTTACAATTTTAATCCCTGTTTCGGAGCAAATGAATCGATTCACAGGTGTGAAAGCACCCTAAATTAAGTAATTTTAGCATGCCAAAGTCTAATTTATGCATATAAAATATATTTTCCCAACAACAAAATTGTGGCTAGCGAAAGTGGTGAGTGGCTAGTAATGTTGGAAAAGTACTAGCCACAGTGGCTTGTAATCAAAATGTCAAGCCCTGCTTATAAAAATACTAATACATAACATGATAAACAAACAAAGTAAAAACAATAATTAAAAAAACATCAAACACTATAAATTATAAGTTATCTATACAACAATTTTAGAGTACGATGAATAAAGGAGAGTTCATGACGTTTAGTTTTACTCCTGGGTATAGCGAATGTCTTATGTCGCCTTAGTTATTCATCAGTATATGAACTACACTGGCTTTTTAATCAGATGCTACCGACTACACCCATTAAAACTTGAACATTGGACCAACAGGATCACTTGGAGGGTAGGGCTGGATTTGTCATGTCAATTATTGAGTTTACTGTTGTAGATGAAAAACTGAACTACCTTTTATTTAACAAAATTGGTTATGAACATTAGGTTTAAAGAGATATCTTGATATCATTCATACAGAATTTATTTGATATATTTCTAGATAAATTTGTTGAACTAAATACCCTTTTCAGTTTACAGTATTTTAAGTTGATTTTTTTTCCAGTGGATAACAGTACTGTCTGTGAAATGTATATTGGATAATAATAATACTCTAGTTCACTGTATGTATTTGCTAACGTTTTATTAAATCATGAAGCACACTACAAAATAAATATACAAGTTCATACAGCGTTAGTATATACAGACATACACCCAAGTATTGAATCAGTACTCTGTATTGGACGATACTATGGCCCTATCCCAATTCTACCCCTTAGCCCTTCCCCTTACCCCTCGTGTTGCGCATTCACATGAAGGGGTAGGGGTGTCTCAATTCTCTTAAACTTGAAGGCATAGGGCTAAGGGAAAGGGCTAGATACCCCTCGAAAAGGAGATTTTTCAGGACCACACTCAAAACCAAGGGGTAAGAATATTTCCCAGTATACACCAGCTACTACAGCAGCATGGCTGCACACGGAAGTAAAGAGATGCAGAAAACTTTAGCCTTAGGCAGAAAACAATGCAGTGGTGATGAACTGTCATTGAGTATTTTAGTGAGAGTACGTACTGTATGGTGGCTTCCTCATGCCTTTCACTCTTCAAATACTTGAATTTGTGATTTACATGGTCAGATATGTAATCAGCTATGTAATGGCCAATGAAGCTGGTATGTGAAAAAATAAAAACCTTAATACTACGACTACTACAACAAAGAGCAACCTGAAGGGTCATGCAGAGTGGCAATATTGAAATGCGTCCTGCATTTCAGCATCACTTTTGGAGCCACTGAACATCACGCTGCTCTCAGTTTCAGCGTGTGTTTTCACACTGACATGCTCATAATGTACCGCCATCGATTGTCAGTAAATGGACCAGAGAGACTGAATGAAAGCTGTCGACTCACCTTGGGAGCTCCGTCGTATCTTTTCATCATGCAGCCCTATTGAGATACAGCCACCCAGTCTATAAGCGTAACGAATGGAGTTTGTTTTAAGGATGATGAAACTGGTGTTACGGCTGCGTTCTCCCGCTCATTTGAGACTCATTAGTGTGCGTCTCCGATGAGACAAATGAGGGTTTAGATAAATAAGTCATAGGGTTGTAGACCGCAGAGGAACTTCTCAATGCTCCCACGGGATTCAGAAACACTCCGATTATAAACAAAGACACGTCACCCATGATAATAGTCAGAGAAGCAGAGGATTGTGGGAGTGTTTGTGCCGTTAACAGCGTAAATAGGACAGTATACAGCTCTCATAATTCATACCGAGCTGTTAGCATTAAAAAGCTTTTCTGCTCAAAGCTATTGTGCCTCCATTGTTGTTCGGTGATAAAATAACTCGCAAATATTTTATCCGGAGCATTTCAAAAAAGCTTTTCGGGGTGGTGCGAGTACATAAGGCGGTAATATAGTTGTCAGCGGGAGGATAATTCAGAGAAAACCCACACAGACAGCAAAAAAACTGAGTCGCTCTTTTGTCTTCTTGAAAGAAGGGTATATTCGCAGGCTTTCACAGGCTCTGTTTTAATCAGGATAACTAATATGCTGCTGCCAAATATAGGAAGCTGCGCTGTTGAGTTGATCAGAGAGGTTTTTTTTATCAGGATATCTATCGTGTTTATACTTTCTTGCTTTACGCTGTAAGAGACTTAATTAAAAATGAGAATAAATTACGGTTTCATTTCGGTTTGTCATAAGAGCCCGTAATTTTCTTTGCAGGTCCTTCATAATATTTTGGATTGGGCCGTAAAGCTTGAAAGGGTTTCAGAGTGTGAAAATAATTGAAATGGAGCTTTATAAGTGTCTTGTGAGTTTTGATTTGTACACTACCTGACAAAAGTCTTGTCGTCTATCCAAGTTGTAGGAACAACAAATAATAACTTGACTTCTAGTTGATCATTTGGTATTAGAAGTGGCTTATATGAAAGGCAAAGGCCTCTAGATTACGCTTATTTTATCAAAATAAAATATGATCATGCCTTGATTTTTAATTATTTAATTAGGTCTAAGTAAAGTCTGACTTTGCTTAGACAAAAGTATTGTCACTTAATAGAAATAATGTACAGTATAGAATATAAAGTCATGGTGCAGTGAGAAAAGAATTAATATTGTGTATGACTCCCATGAGCTTAATCGACTGCATCCATACATCTCTGCAATGACTCAAATAACTTATTAATAAAGTCATCTGGAAAGGCAAAGAAAGCATTCTTGTCTTCTTCTTATACAGCTTAAAGTGACATTTAAAGGCTTAACTAGGTTAATTAGGTTAACTAGGCAGGTTAGGGTAATTAGGAAAGTTATTGTATAACGATATTTTGTTCTGTAGACTATTGAAAAAAAAATTAGCTTAAAGGGGCTAATAATTTAGTCCTTAAAATGGGGTTTAAAAAATTAAAAAATGCTTCTATTCTAGCCGAAATAAAACAAAAAAGACTTTCTTCAGAAGGAAAAATATTATCAGACATACTGTGAAAGTTTCCTTGCTCTGTTAAACATAATTTGGGAAATATTTAATAAAAGAAAATTTAAAGGGGGGCTAATAATTCTGACTTCAACTGTATACACTGTAAAAATGCTGGGTTCCATAAACTAAATTTGTGTTGGGATAACATGAAGGAATTAAGTTAACTTATTTCTTTTTACAGCTTTAATTGGATTGAACGTACAGTAAAACAATTAAGCTGCCCCCCCCCCACCCCCCCACCCCCAAAAAAAAACATCAAGAATAGTGTTGTTTCAGTCATTTTAAAAATGTAGTCAGTAAAAATAATATACCTGCAGTGTCATATTTTACACTGCATTTAAATTGTTTTCTAAAACTTTTAATTTTGTATTACTGTAATAAAAAACACACAAAAAATATATAAACCTCATGCTCATTACTGTTAAACATTATAGCATTATTGGTAGGTTTATGTTAGGCTATGCTATGCTTGCTATGCTTCATAATATTGAGAATTTAACAAATGAACATTCAAACATTATGATAAGGATGATTAGGGTCAATGTTCTTACTTGTAATTAATATAATCTTTAAGTTTATTACTGCTGCTTTTTACTTGGTTTCATGTTTGAAAGGTGCCCTAGACACGTCTACTCTTGCAGTTTCGATGAGAAATAATCAAGGCGTCCTACATTTTTTTTATATGTCCAAACATAGTGCCACGTTCCATTTTGCAGCATGTTAGTATTCGCTTATGTAGGACGCTTGCTTTTGTGTCAGACCTTAATTTAACCTTCAGTCTTTTAACTTGGCTTTTATAGAGCTTGAATAATTTCAATAGAACCTCATATTACAGTCTTATGGGGCGGCCATATATTCCTCAACCTCATTTGGCACTGAACTGAACTGGTTCACAGGCTCGATCGGGTCATTGTTTTTTTTTTTTTTTTTTTTTTTTTTTTTTAATCCACTTGTTTAGTCTGATGTCTCTGGGTCCAAAACTTAGATCAGTGAAATGTGAACAACAAATGACATTAATGTACACTAACAGTGTGCTGTAACAATTTTGAAAATCGTGATCATAATGTTTACAATTATGCCCAATCTCAGACTCTCCAGTGCCCAGCAAGTCCAGAGGCTGTAGTGAACACTATTATTTTTCAGAAGATTCACTTTATTCGGTACGTTTACATAGACATCCAACACATTTTAATTGCAATTTGTCTCTCTTTTTACTCATTTCGATACCACCATGGTAATACATTTCAAATACTTTAGCTCATGGTTTCTGCAGGAGTCTCATAGGATGCAATGAAGACTACTCCCATGATTCCACAAATCATCAAACCACGCTTTTGTTTGTTGTGAATATGCTCCCCCTAGTGGAGAAAATGACATTCTGTGCCTTTAAGTTTGAGGATTGCAAATGGAGATCAGATTCACTCCTGGCCTCCAAACTCCATTCAGCTCTGATTTACCATCCTGTTTGTTTGCCTGTCAGGTGCTTCTTCATCCTTCACTCTCTCTCTCTCTTAATCTCTCACTCACTCACTTAAATCTGTGCCCAGCTCCCCCAAATATGCAGCGAATTCCCATTTTTTCATTCTTCTGATCCCGGGACAGCATCACGCAACAAACAGCCAAATATGAAGCCAGTCCCTGGATCAGTATTCCAGCATTCATCGCCAAAAAATCGCAAACCTCACCTCCTCATGCCATTCCAGCTCCTTGAACAACTCCAATATCAAATGCCACCTTCGCCTCATCCTTTTGGTAACAGCGACGAGGGTTCATGGTAATTAATCAATTAATCAGAAAGGCAATTAGCAAAAACGAGGACCCCCGGCCCGCACCCTCACCTTTGTTGTTTGATGTGAGTCCGTCCCGCTGTGTTGCGAGTGGGACTCAAAGCGTTCTCTTTGGCACTGGGCCTCTCGGAGGGATCTGAGGCTGCCACTGATCTGTGGCTTTAATTATTCAAAGTGTATTAAATCTTAATTTCCAGATGCCTCAGCGTCTGTCTGCCTAATGGAGACCGAAGATGAATTTTACATTTAGGAGTCAAGGAGATGGCGCGAGGAACTCTTGGGTGGCACCCAAGGATACGAGGCCAGGGCTAGGTTTCTCATGCTTTTAACTCAGTCCAGTACTAGTTATGGTGTCCTTAAAGGATTTATTGATTTATATGTCATCTTGTTCTTTTCATAGTGTATTTGCAAAACCTTTTCATGCAACATTATATAGAAAATAAATAAATAAATAAATAAATAAATAAATAAATAAATAAATAAATGAATGAATGAATGAATGAATGAATGAATGAATAAATAAATGCAGCTTGACTAGTGATTCAAAAATTTTATTTTTAATACTGATTTTTTTGGTAAAACTTTATAATAAGGTTTCTTTAGTTAATGTATTTGCTTACGTGAACAAACAACGAATATGCTTTTTTACAGTATTTATTCATCTTTGTTAATTTTAATTAATAAAAATTTCATTAGAAGTAAATAAAAGAATAGTTATTATTTTTACAGTTCTTGTTAAGTGACAGTGCATTAACTAATGTTAACAACCACAGCTTTTGGATTTTAATAGTGCTTTAGTAAATGTTGAACTCTGGAAATGGCGTAAAAATATAAATATTGAAATATAAATGGCGTAAAAGTTCATACTCGGTTTATGTAAGTCAGGGGTGTCCAAACTCGGCACTGGAGGACCGGCATCCTGCTGAGTGTAGCTCCAGCTTGCTTCAACACACCTGCCAGGACGTGTCTAATATATCTAGTAAGACCTTGATTAGCTGTTTCAGGTGTTTTTGATTGGGGTTGGAGCTAAATTCTCCAGGACACCGGCCCTCCAGGACTGAGTTTGGTCATCCCTGATGTAAGTGAATACACTAACTTTAACTAATAGAATCTTAGTGTAAAATTTGACGGAAATTTGCTTGTACATAGTTTGAACATTTTAGCATGTTTGAAAGCAAAAAGTGAATGTTTAAAATAGTCATTATAGCTGTTAGCATGCTGCATGTTTGGATGGCAAAAAATCTCATAAATGTTGATTTTTTTGCTCCTTAAAATAGCAGTTTTGTGTTTAAAACCAGATCGATGAGTGACTCTGAAGATATGTTGTAGCAACACCTCCACCTTTACCTTTAGAAACTTTAGATAAGTTATTAAATCAATAGCGTTTTGCAATGTAGGTTGGCCACTTGTTTTACTAGTCAAAAAATGGCCTTCTTTATTTAGATTTTAATTGAAACACAAGAATGTTCTTCATTTATTCACATTTATTCATTCATTCATTCATTCATGCATTCATATATTTTAAACAGTTGTCACTTTAAACACATATACAGTATGTAGACATATCTGGCAGTTGTGAAGAAGTTTCTTGTTTACTATAGTCATCTAATAGCCTTTCTACTTTTTCTGATATTTAACAAAAATTTGCCGTATAATGTATTTATACAGTATAATTTTATAATGGCGAAGCAGTGGAGCAGTAGGAAGTGCTGTCGCCTCACAGCAAGAAGGTCACTGGTTCGAGCCTCGCCTGGGTCAGTTGGCGTTTCTGTGTGGAGTTTGCATGTTCTCCCTGCGTTCGCGTGGGTTTCCTCTGGGTGCTCCGGTTTCCCCCACAGTCCAAAGACATGCAGTACAGGTGAATTGGTGAATTGGCTAGGCTAAATTGTCCTTGGTGTATGAATGAGTGTGTATGGATGTTTCCCAGAGATGGGTTGCAGCTGGACGGGCATCCGCTGCGTAAAACATGTGCTGGATAAGTTGGCAGTTCATTCCGCTGTGGCGACCCCAGATTAATAAAGGGACTAAGCCGAAAGGATAATGATAGTTTAATGATTTATTTAGTTATATAATGCTATAATGTTGCTGTTTGCATGCTTGCATGATGAAATCAGATCAGATAAATTTGTTTTATTTAAATATCCTTTAAAACATAATTGCTTTGTCTTATTATTAATCGACATCTTTGACAATTCTTGTATCTTCTTCGATAAGCATTAGCAATTGGTTTTCATGTTTTAAGCAGTAGTGCTTTAATTAGCATGCTGAATGAATGTTGCACTTTAGAACTTGCATTATTAGGTTAATTTATTTTGAAACACAATCTCTTTGATCAGTAAACATTCAGCTGGACATTCATGTCATCTCTTGTGCTGATTTATGTTGCGTTTTTTAAGGTGGGTTTAAGGGAAAGTTTACCCAAAAATGAAAACCATGTCATCATTTACTTCCCTTCCCTTCAAAACCTATTTGAGTATCTTTCTTTGGTTGAACACAAACCCATTGACTTCCATAGCATTTTTTTTCTACAATGGAAGTTGTTGTGTGCCAGCAACTAGCATTTTTCGATATATCTTCTTTTGTGTTTAACAACAGGAAAAATCTCATAAAGAATCAAAGCCAAATGATGAAGAATAATTCTTAAATCTTGGGTAAAATTATTATTATTTTTTTTTTTTCTAGTGACCTAGTACATTTTTGTTATAAATGTATGTACTCTATACCACTATGAGCACCAGGTCTGCATTTTTGCTAGTGCATTTTAGTTGATATTATGCCACATGGTGCCAAGTTTGAGTGGCGCTGCTGTGTTTTTCAGGCTCATGTGGGCGGACACTCTAAAGCCCTTTCAGACTTCAAAGTCCCTTTCATTTGACAACAGGCTCCTCTTGGAGTGGATGGATCCACGAGTTGTTTCCCCCTCACCGTTTGGCCCTTACTAGTCAACGAGCTCCAGACTGCCTAATTAGATGGCAGCTCGGTTCCTCATCTGTTACCCGGACGAGACTTGCCAAAATATGTAATTAAAAAGGCGACTAGGATTTAAAGAATTTTGGTGATGCTGCCCTTAAAAATGTTGATAGTAATTGGTTAGACATAATAACAGGCTTGTCAAGTCGTTCAGCTGTTAGTGATACAGCGTAATCGACCAGCTCGTGTAGTGCTTTTGTCCCTGTTATTCTAACAATGACGGTGATGGTGCTGTAAGTAACCTCAAAACTAAACCCTTCATTGCCACTTTTAGGATGGTGAAAACAATGGCACTGCATTAGCTGGTTTTGGGTGATAATGAAATTCATAGGCCGTGTTTATATACAGTTGAAGTCAGAATTATTAGCCCCCCTTTGAATTTTGTTTTCTTTTTTAAATATTTCCCAAATGATGTTTAACAGAACAAGGAAATTTTCACAGTATATCTGATAATATTTTTTCTTCCGGAGAAAGTCTTATTTGTTTTATTTCGGCTAGAATAAAAGCAGTTTTTAATTTTTTAAACACAGTTTTAAGGACAAATTATTAGCCCCTTTAAGCTGTATTTTTTTTGAAAGTCTACAGAACAAACCATCATTATACAATAACTTGCCTAATTACCTTAACATGCCTGGTTAACCTAATTAACCTAGTTAAGCCTTTAAATGTCACTTTAAGCTGTATAGAAGTGTCTTGAAAAATATCTTGTAAAATATTTTTTACTGTCATCATGGCAAAGATAAAATAAATCAGCTATTAGAAATGAGTTATTAAAACTATTATGTTTAAAAATGTGTTGAAAAAATCTTCTCTCTGTTAAACAGAAATTGGAAAAAATAAATAAACGGGGTTAATAATTCAGGGGGGGCTAATAATTCTGACTTCAACTGTATATCTATAATAATAAAATATTATATAAAAATATTAAATAAAATATAATAAAATATAATAAAACATTAGCTTGCATTAACTGTAGTCTAAAAAAAGTTGTGTGACTGCATATTTGTACAAATTGCATGCAACTTACAGTTTTAGATTAAATTGTGCAGCATTAATCTTTGCTCAGACATTTTGTGATGTTAAATATTGAACTGTACAGTTTAACAAAGTGACTTTTATTGGCAGTTTAATTGTTAGAAAGGATATATTGTCTTGTTATAAATAATACATGAGTACAAATATACTGTATACAATAATCCATTTAAAATGCTTTGTTGGATGAAATGCAACTGAAATGAGATTTGAATACAAAACTATGTATTATAAAGGATACTGAGAATCTTAGTATTAAAATAAAAGGCAAGCTTATTATTATTATTATTGTTGTTGTTGATTCATTTTATTTATTAATAATTTATTTTATTTATTAATAATATATTTTATTTATTATTATTATTATTATTATTATTATTATTATTATTATTATTATTATTATTATTATTATTATTATTATTATTATTATTAACAATAAAAATAAATATCAAAATTACTTAAAAAATAAAAACTGAAAAAAAGCAACCTGGAACACTTTTTAAATACTTTGGTACCCGAGTTACCTTTTATATTTTAAAGTTCCATAGTGTAATGTATTATTTGGTTAGTTAGTTGGTTAGTTAGTTAGTTAGTTAGTTAGTTAGTTAGTTAGTTAGTTAGTTAGTTAGTTAGTTAGTTAGTTAGTTAGTTAGTTAGTTAGTTAGTTAGTTGTTAATTTTATTTATTTATTATTTTATTTTAGATTTTTTTATATTAACAATAAAAATAAATATCAAAATTACAAAAAAAAAAAAAAAAAAAACTGAAAAAAAGCAACCTGGAACACTTTTTAAATACTATGGTACCTCAATTTCAGTACCTTATAATATTTCAAAGTACCATAGTATAATGTGATATTTGTTTAGTTACTTGGTTTGTATTACACATTACTTAATTTCTAAACAAATTAGTTTTTTTTATATTTGCATATATGGATTACTTTTGTTGTTACGGACATCTGGTGAAAATCTCAAGTCAACAGGACCTTTAGAAAAAGAAAAAAAATCTTTAAAAAAAAGCAGTTCTGTGTTCGATACTTTTTTTTACCGCTGTATAAACTTTCAACTAAAAAAAAATAAATAAATAAAAAAAATAAAAAAAAAAAAAAATATATATATATATATATATATATATATATATATATATATATATATATATATATATATGTATATGTATATATATATATATATATATATATATATATATATATATGTATATGTATATGTATATGTATGTATATATATATATATATATATATATATATATATATATATATATATATATATATATATATACATACATACATACATACATACATACATACATACATACATACATACATACATACATACATACATACATACATACATACATACATACATACATATATACATATATATATATATATATATATATATATATATATATATATATATATATATATTATATACTTCTGCTGCCCTTCCAATATACTCTGACGTCAATATACCAAGCCTCACCGAGTACCATAGTATTACTATGGTATGTTCATAAGTGTAGAACATCCGTCCACAAGGTCTGTTCTTGTGTGATTTGACTGTGGATGATCCACAGAAGTGTTTGCAGTGTGGGCTTTACTCTTCTTAATGCTCCGTGAGCTCCATCTCCTCATCGCCCCGCAGCTTCTTTCAGACGCAGAGAAAGAGAGAGAGAGTGAAGTATAGAATATAAGAGATGGAGGAGGAAAAGAGCAGCAGATATCATGTTTTGCTTGCAGGAGCAGTGCTAGAGGCAGCAGTTGAGCAAAACAAACAGCAGACTAGCAGAGCAGAGCTGCCAGTTTCCACTGCCAAAAAAACAGCACGGCTTCAGCGGCCCTCAACCACTCTGTGTTTCCATGACCATCTCAAAGCAAACGCCAGCTTCTCAGGTCCATCGAGATGTTTTAATCATATATATCTCTGATGTTCAATCATATATATCTTTTAAATTATATATATATATATATGTATCATAATTCACAGATGAAATGCTAAGTACTAGCCTATTTTTTGTGACAAGTTTGTGATCTGTTATAGGGTTTTTTTAAGCTAGATTTGTCGTTGTTTTGTCTAAAACTTTAACTAAAATCAAACTGAGAACATTGTTACAGTATATATCAATGAAAAATAACAAAACATCACCAATTTAATTATTAATATTACAACTTAACTAGGCGATTTTTATTTTAGATTAAACATTGAAAAATATAACCCAGTATATAGAATACTGTAAATAGCATTTTATTTATTTTTTATTTTATTTATTTATTTTAGTTGATTGGATTAAAAAAAAAGAATCCCAATATACAGAGTAAATAACATTATTTTATATTTTACATTCGCCTTTTATTTAGTCATTGTAGTTATTGCCGTTTTGATATCTTAAAATGAATGGCACCTTTAATCAAACAATCTGCGTTCCAAATTGTATATAATTTAAAATACATTATATATTAGATGGTTGTCAAAGATTTATGTAGCATTTTCATTTCGTATAGTTGCATAATTAAAGGGATTGTTCACACAAAAATAAAAATTCTGTCTTCATTTACTCAGAAGAAAAAAACCTCAAACAGGTTTGAAAGGCTGTTGAACACAAAAGAAGGTATTTTGAAAAGTATTGGAAACCTGTAGCCATTTACTTTAGTTTTTGTTTTTCCTGCTTTGGTTGTCAAGGGAAACTAAGAAAAGTTTACTAAAGCAATTACTGAAACTTGAACTAAAATCAAAGTGAGAAAATTGTTATATTGGAGCACATCAATGAAAAATGACAGTAACTAATTTTATTATTATTATTATTACAATTTGATTAGACTTTTACATTATACTCAATTCTGAATTTTTTGTTAAACATTTTCTTTTCTTTTCTTTTAGTTTTTTCTTTTATTTTTTCTTTTAATATTTTGTTTTTTGTTTTATTTTATTTTAGTTTTTTATTTTATTTTACTATTTTTATTTATTTATTTTTTCTTTTCTTTCCTTTTATTTCATTTTTAAATTTATTTTATTTTATTATTTATTTTATTATTTTACTTCTATTTATTTTAGTTTAGTTTATTATTTTTATTTTATTTTATTTTATTTCTTTTTATTTTCTTTTTCTTTTTTTCTTTTTTCTTTTCTTTTATTATTTATTATTTTATTTTTAATTAATTTAATTTAATTTAATTTAATTTTATTACTTTAATTTTATTTTATTATTATTTTTTTCTTTTCATTTCTTCTCTTTTCTTTTCTTATTTCACCAGTAAAACATTCTAGAATAATTGGCAGTTCATTCCGCAGTGTAAACCCCTAATAAAGAAGGGAATAAGCCAAAGCAAAGCGTCTTCAAATATTTAAGTTTAATGGTTTACCTCGTGCATGCATTCACATTGCAGTATAACTTGTTAAATATGACACTAGAAACTGCTTGAGCGTCAGAATCTTGAACATGTGAGTTTGCTCTGAGCTGATTCTCACTCTATGATCAGCACTGTGGGGGCTCACGCTCCGCATGATAACCTGGATCCCTGGCTCACCAGCACCGCAGTCATTTCAAAGCAAATAAAGAGGGAAAAAAATGCGAAACACTTGAAGGAATCCCTGTGGTACACCATTATTCCATTGTGCTCAGCAAGTGTGCCATCTGATCTGCTCTTTCAACCTTGTTTTGACACCTGTCAGAGTGCTTAATAAAATACTTTCCCACGATTGCTCTTTTTTCCCATTTTGCTTTAGTGCTTTCTTACAGTCTGATTACTTGAATAAAATGTACTGAACTTCTGGTGGTGCAGTGCTACAGTAATGATATCTGAAGGGAATTACCATATTCATGTGCTGCGGTACTGACACTGTTTCGCTAAAAACTCAACCCATGATATATATATATATTTTTTTGTAAGCATCTCTCTTGTCCATCTCTGTTTTATTATTTACTGGAAAATCACACTTTAAACGTTGCTCTTTTCATCTCCTTTCTGCTTCTCTTTTCTGCACTGCAGGCAAAAATGGTTTTCATGCACCGGACAATTGTGAGATTTTAGGCTGTTTTGACTTTTCATAAAGTGTCTTTTTTTTTCAGTTTAATAGAAAGAAAACATTCACTTTTCTTTAGTCACATTCGATCAATTTATGTCTGTAGATTTCAATTACAATACGTATTTTTAAAGGCTGTTTTCTCAAAATAATTTTATTTTGTTCTCTTTCTTCCACTGAGACAAATATCTCTACTTTTGGAGAACTTACACCAAACTTCAAATTTAAATTGTTAAAAGTGAGTGAGTCAGTGAACGCCGTCTTTTGGATGAGATGTTAAACTAAGGTCCTGACTTCGAAAAAGAGTGGGGGTTTAACCCCGGCATCTTGGCCAAATTTGCCCACTGGCCTCTGTCCATCAAGGCCTCCTAACCATTCCTATATCATAATTGACTTCATCACTTCTCCATCACGTCTCCTCTCCATCAATCAGCTGCCGTCACTTCATCCAGGTGGATGCTGCACACTGGTGGTGGATGAGGAGACCCCCCCCCCCCCCCCCCAATATGTAAAGCGCTTTGAGTGTCCAGAAAAGCACTATATAAATGTAGGAATTATTATTATTATTATTATTAAGTCTTTATTTCTGATTGCTCACATTAGTTTCTCAATTTCTCTATTCTCCATGTTTGTGTGAGACTTTTATTTCTAAAAGATTTAAATTCAAATTATATTGCTATGAAAAGGATTAAACATATATTCATGTTTTATATGAATATATTCATGTTAATGACAAATTTACAGAATAGTGATATTATGAACTACTTAAAGCATAACCTTTCCAAAATGTAATTCATTGGAATGCATGCGTGTACTAAATAAAAATAAATCCACTGACAATTTTGTCATATGTTCAAGGTAAATTACCTACATTCATTTTAATTAATCATTAATTTTTTTTAAAGCTAATTAATAAACTAAAAAATAACTTAAGTTACATTTTTAGAAGTAAACTCAAATATTATTGTTTAATTTTTAAAAGTAATACATAACCTTTACTTAGAAAATAATGTTATTTTGTAACTCTTGTTAATTGTAATGTGTTACCCCAAACACTGGTGATAACTATAATGTTTTTCTTTTGTGAAAATGAATATTTTTATCCATTTCTCAGTGAATATAGGTAATATATATTGGTACATTTGAACAAAACAGATTTATTAAACAGATATATTTATTTAAATAATATTTTAGTCACAGAACATCTTTAGAAATGGAAAGATAATACATTTCAATTCATTTCAACAAAACTTTATATATTTTTAGTTTTCTCTTGATTTTTGCAATTTTTGATCATTTTATTTAATATTTTTTCCCTAACATCTAATTTTTTAACCATTATTGTAAAATAAATAAGGAAATATTCATTTAAATGAGAGATTTGTGGGAGGTGTACGCATATATGCTGGGCACTGTATGTTCATTTTAATTCATAATTTTATTTTTTAAAACTTAAACAATTCATCTAAAAAGTAACTCACAATACATTTTTAAAAATAGCAACTCAAATATTATTGTTTAATGTTTAAAAGTAATGCATTGGAATGCATGGAAAAGTAATATAGTAACGCTGATGATAACTATAATGTTTTTTTAATGTTTATATTGTTTTCATCTACAGAGTCTTGCCTTCATTACTTGTTTTCTCTCTATTCCACCTCATTTCTCCTACATCTGAAATGCACGTTCTTTATGTTTGCGTGAAGTTGGACTAACATCTCCACTAAAGGGCATCTTTTGCTTATCAGATGTTTGAAGCGTCTGATTAAAAGTGTGGTTTGGGGCTGTCTGTTTTCCACCTGTTCGTTGGGATTAGTGAAACGAACGGCAGAGCCACGAGCAAAGTCAGCTGACGTAGCATGACGGATACCAGCTCTCGCCCTGCTCCGATTGGTTCTCAGTGGATCTTATCTCGTTTCCTGCGCCGAGTAGACTTTGTTAAATTGTGTTGTTGTCACACGTGCAGATTATTTTCGGAATGAAGCCAAACTAATCAGGGTAATTAGATTTCATGGCAGTTTAGTGGGGGGAAAAAAAAGAGACTGACAAACTTACAAACAAGCCGAGTGTGAAGGGATAGCCGAACTAATGATCAACTAATGATGCCAAAGCATTTGTCTTTGAAGATCTGCCCAATTGTTTGTCCCACAGAAACTAATATGATGGTAAATAAAGCTGAATTGAATATACAGAGCGGCTCATTAGTATGTGCTGTACTTCTGCATCCATTTCTTTTCTAAAAGAAAAAAAGCTGAATGTACTTTTGTGCTGTAAAGAAAAAAGTTTGAGTACTATTTCACTTTACAAGCAAAGAATAGAAATACAGATTAATACATTATTATTTAAAGAGAATGATGGTATTTTTATGCAGATAAATGTATCGTTTATGAAATAATATAATATGTGACCCTGGATCAAGAA